>QANT01001133.1:0-137782 GCA_003254885.1 Purshia tridentata
CCTCCCTCTTCTCTCTCTCTCTCTCTCACACTTGCTAATAGATGCTCCTTCTTTTGCAGTCTTCTACTTGGATTTGTATGCCCACTGATGTGGTACTATGCTGCATTTCTCTACTTTGTGAAATATTACCATAGAGACCCAAGGGAGCGATCTGGGCTTGGTGCCTCAGCAATAGCTGTAAGTTTTATGCTAAAAAAATGAAAGGGTGATTCTATTTGTACCCCCTTTTTTTCTCACACACCCATTAAATGTAATAATACTTATTTTACTCTTACTTATCTACTTCTGAAAAATTGAAAAAAATACTTGTTTTACTCTTTTTTCTCACACACCCTTCAAATATAATAATACTTATTTTACCCTTTTTATCTTATTTTACTCTTATTTATGTCAGAACTTTTTTATGTTTTTCTAAATCTCCATTGGTTACCAATCAAAACAATGTTTTGGAATAATTGCATCCATTAGGACACATATTTGTTATTCAGAGTGCTATTGAAAATCTTTCCATTGTTAGCTAAAGCACCATGTTATGCAAGAAGCATTACTGCCTTAGGGACCAGCCTTTTTTCTTATCCTTCCTTTTTGGCTAATAACCATGTTATAGTACTGGTTGGTAACGTTGGAAAAATTGCTGTAGAGTATAGAACTGTGTGTTTGTCCCTCTTTCCATTTGTAGTGATGAAGGATATTTGTGGCCTTAATCACCTTTCATTGATTGCAAATGTTGTGCAATTGTTGTTGCAGGCTTTGATCTTTACAGTTGCTGTGTTTATAACGGTAGTTGTCATTGTTTTCAAATCCTTGATCCCCTAGCTTACGCCAGCTTCGTACAAAAATCCCGATGATGTTTAGATCAAGTGTTTGTCCTTCCTGTAATTTTATCACAGAGCAAGAAAGAAAAATGGATGTCCAGCTACTGAAAGCTACTGAAACATGAAGCAGTTTGGACGTCTCTGTAATAGAGTAATGGTGTCCAATGCATGATGCAAACCGTGTACATCAGCATGTGCAACTGCTTAGCTCCCATTTAGTGGGAATTTTGTATAAAATTATATTGTAGAAGGGATAGTACATTTACAAATACTTAGACAGAAAATTACCATTCCACATTCATGCATCTGTCAAGCAACCCAAGTCCAGTGCTAGAGGCTGCAAATCAAGTTTGGTCTATGTTTAACATTTATCCAAATAATATAAACCTCTATGGGATGATATGCTCTGACATATACTAATTGCATGCACGATTGTCTTATGCAAATTGGCTTTACATTTAATAAACCTAATTGCCATTATACACCTAACCCTTTATCCTTCACCACCAACTTCACTTATGCCCATTGATAAATAAAATATGATTGCCGGTTGATTCACCACCCTTTTGTTTATTGATAGGCAAGACCACTTTTAACCTTAGTGGAATAGCAGTGCTATAAATAAATTGGTATTGGTGTTGGTCAGAATAGTTAAGATACACAACAAATCTGCAGAGAGATGGTCAATCTTATTTTCACCATAAAACTGGCTTATCGCTTCCAACCCCTTGTTATATGACTAGTGTACCGTTGATTTCTCGCGTGAAGTTGGAAATTTTTACAGATATTTTTTCACTTTTAGAAGTAGTTGATATAGACTCACAATTTCCACTACTAGGAAATAGATTTTCTAGATTTAGAAAACACTATCAAAGACGAACTTGTAAACCACCTCTCTTTCTCACTATTAAATTATCAAACCTCACGTCATCATGTGATGAAGTTAGTGGTATAATCAGCCGTACACAGAATTTTTGCTAAATAGATGATTACGTACAAACAAACCAAGGTCCTCATTTGTTTAGTTGATTATTTACAATCCATCCTCACACTCATCATCACTGTCTTGAAGCTCAAGTTTGCGATGTGCAAGCTGTAGTCCTTGCAAACCCGGGTCAAGCTGAATCATGAGCAGTAAGCAGCCTACCATAAACAACTAATTAAACAACAAAAACTCTACATTATAAATGTGATTACAAATACGTCCACAGTGATTTACACGTGTGTAGATAAATACTAAGATTGTATGATTATATTGAGGTCTTTGTGCAGCCAAAGCAAGCATGATACAGTAGTGTCTCTGTAATTACCAGTTGTTCCTTTTAATAGACAGACCAAAATAGAGTAAACACGGTGGAGCCTCAACCACTTTGTCACTTTCCTTAATCTAATACACGTCACTACCTATTTTTAATGTATGATTCTCATACATTACGCGGAATGTAAGTGTATGACCACGACCCATTTGAAAGTTGAAAATATCACATGGTTTATGATTCAAATTGTTCAATCTTAAATTAATTAATTAATTAATCATCTAATTTATTCAACAAAAAATAAATTTAATTATCCAATTTTGCTGTCATTCTACCAATGACAGGCAACGCACAACCCATGCTTTCCTTACTTTGCTTGCTTCTTTATATAAGCAAACCGCGCAAAACTAGTAAAAGCAAAAAACAACACAAAAGCTACACAAAAGCAAAAGCAGAGTGTCTGCAAAAAGCTCACCTTTCTCTGTCTCTCTCTCTCTCTCACAGAAGAACCAAAACCGAACACATTCCAAAGTTCCAAACAATGGAAGAAGACGAAGACATGCTTCCACGATCACAATTTTGGCTGCAGAGCTCCTCCAGCACTCTCCGGCCCCGGCGCCGGTCCTCCTCCTCCGGCTCTGTTTTCTTCAGCTCCAGCGCTTTCGTCCTGCTCTTGGTAGCCATAGCTGCTGCGTTGCTGTTCTTTGTGATTCCCTCAGTACTGTCCTTCACGTCGCAGATGTTCAGACCCCACTTGGTGAAGAAGAGCTGGGACTCACTCAATCTGGTCCTTGTCCTCTTCGCCATTGTTTGTGGGTTTCTAAGCAGAAACAGCGGCAGTGAAGAATATCATAGCCAAAGTGTTGGCGTTAATGCCTCACAAGAGGAGGAGGTTGTTGTTCAGAAATCGAACCCGTCAACCCCTCGTCAATGGTACGAGTACAATTCACTGAATTCCGATCGAACGGTTAGTATGAGCAGGATGAGGAACAGCAGTTCGTACCCAGATATACGTCAAGAATCTCAGTGGGTCAGCTCCAGAGATGAACGGTGGCGATTCTACGACGATACCCATGTCAGCAATTACCGGGTCTCCGGTTCGGATCAGCTCTACCATCATCGTCGGTCATACTCATGGCAAGAAGAACCAGTACTACAACCACCACAAGACGAAGAAGTTGATCATGTCTTTACCAAGAATATACCAGTTGACACTTTTGTGATCCGTACGGAACAAGTTTCATACTCACCACCGCCACCAATTTCTCAATCTGATCCTCCGCCGTCTCGATCACCGCCACAATCACTATCTCCGGCACCTCTGCCGCCGCCACGCAAGGCGAAAAGAACATACCAAGCTCTTGGAGACAATGAAAAGTCGAGTATTACTCAAAATGTTGAGAGAAATGATAATTTGGAAGTCGAGAAAAAAATACCACCTCCTCCGCCGCCACTGCCACCGCCTTCACCGCGAGAAGTAGAACACAAGAGAGAGAAGAATGTGAAGAAGAGAGGGGTTGCTACTACTAAAGAATTCTTGATCACCTCACTAAGGAGGAAGAAGAAGAAGCAAAGACAAAAGAGTGTTGAAAATTTCGAGACCCTTCTCGAGTCTTCACCTTCTTCAATGCCTTTACATCCTCCGCCATATCCGCCGCCCCCTCCACCACCGCCGCCGCCGCCGCCACCTTCAGTCTTCCACAACTTGTTTTCTTCAAAGAAAACCAAACCCAAGAAAACCCAGCACTCAGTTTCACAACCGTCACCTCCGCCGCCGTACACTTCAAATACCCATTTGTCGAAAACCAAGGCCCAAACTCGGCCCATGATGATGACCCAAAAGCCTCCATTGTCGGTTAAAGAAAAGAGTTTGGGAGATGACGAGAATGCGAACAACGGTAGCGAGTCGCCGATGATGACTCGAATACCGCCGCCGCCTCCGCTACCACCGTTCAGAATGCCAAAGTTGAAGTTCGCAGTAGTGCATGGTGACTTTGTTAGATTAAAAAGCAACAGCTCAGATGATGGGGGTGAGGATTCACCAACCTCCGAAACTAGTACTCCATCATCAGAGTCACCAACACCAGCCATGTTCTGTCCGAGCCCAGATGTGAACACCAAGGCTGATACGTTCATAGCAAGGTTCAGAGCTGGTTTGAGGTTGGAGAAGATGAACTCTGTCAAGGAAGGGAGGGGGATGTCCAATCTAGGCCCAGGCCCAGATACAAAAGAAGATGGAGTAGGCCCCAGTTAAAAGTTACTTATAGTGATTTTCTTATTTACTCTCTTTTTTTGTGGTGGTTTTTGATATTGAGGTTGAAGATGATGATAATAGCCTAGGGGTTGGGTTGAGTTGTTTACGAGTATTCTGACATATACATTCAATATACATAGGAGGTAAAAATACAATATATTCTTTCATTTGTATTTTTTTTTACTTTTTTTTTTTAAAAGAAGATGGAGTAGGCCCCAGTTAAAAGTTACTAATAGTGATTTTCTTATTTACTCTCTTTTTTGTGGTGGTTTTGGATATTGAGGTTGAAGATGATGATAATAGGGGTTGGGTTGAGGTGTTTACGAGTATTCTGATATATACATTCAATATACATAGGAGGTAAAAATACAATATATTCTTTCATTTGTATTTTTTTTTTGGCCCAAAAAATGCACGAGGGGGTGTGAGCCTGGGAATTTGGATTGTCAGGACTTGTGTATGGAATTCAAGATGTAGTGCCAATTTTTTAATAGGCAATGTGATTCTTTCTTTCTTCATTGTCAGATTTTTCACCATCTGTTTTCCTTTTCCTTTGTTTCTTTGTAATTGATCTATGATTCTATGCTGGCAAAAACAAACAAAAAAAATCTATGCTGGCAATTGCATGTGACATAAGAATCGATCCTCTTGGGAAGGTAATGTTTCTTTATAAAGCTCACCCACCGGAATAATTATTACATAAGAGGTATAGATGCTTTTCCAAAGGTTTAGACTACCACCAACTAGCTATAAATATATGCAAATGTAGTGTTATTTTTCTTCTCATTGTTGCAAGACCTTCTAAATTTGAACTTTGAATTTCTTTTCGTAAGATATACTTTAGATGAAGATATTTTTATGATCGAACTTCGAAGCAACACCAAAACCTATCATGATAATTTGACCAAAATAAAACCACAAAACCATCAGCTTAACAAATTTGTATTATTGTTTGCATTAAGTTTGCAATCATATGTTATACAAATAAATTTAGTGATTAAAAGAAATGTTAATATGTAAAAGTAAACCCATTAAATTCAAAAGTAAAAATATGGTAAGAAAAAGTGACAGCATGACATATGAATTTGTAGGGTAGAAGAATATGCTGCTCAGAATCTGACAAATATGTTTGGTGATTCTAATATTATTGGTTAAGAATAGAATGCTAAACCAATAAACTTTAATCCTCATGATTGGCACAAGACCGGATGACAAAATTCAAATATTGACAACTGTTTTAAGAATGATGGAAGTAATGCTCCCGTGATTTAAGGCATATAAGTTGATATGTTTACTTGTCATGACTAAATGCAAGCTAACTAAAGAAAATGAATGCATAACAAACGCGCTTTCAAGAGGTGACTTGGCTTTTGGACATAAAATTAAGTCAATTATTAAGGACCATGCATGCATAAGCTAAATGCTAATCATGCATGTGATGATAGTTTATTGCCTTTGGGTAGTATCAAGGCGGCTGTAAGTTATAACCCCCTACTTTTTTTATATACTTTTTTTGATTTTATATAAAGCCTAAAAGCAGTGCAACTTGTGCAATTTAAACCAAGAAAAACCACCTCTGAAGACTGAAATTTATGATTATAACTCATTTTTTCTGCTAGAGAATATTGGTCAACTAATGAATTGGTTCCTTTTCCTTTGTTTCTTTGTAATTGATCTATGCTGGAAAAACAAAAGAAATCTATGCTGGCAATTGCATGTGACATTACCTCTTGGGAAGGTAATGTTTCTTTATAGCTTATCCACCAGAATAATTATTACATAAGGGTTTAGACTTTAGATGCTTTTCCAAAGGTTTAGACTACCGCGGACTATCTACAGATGTAGTGTTATTTTTCTTCTCATTGTTGCAAGAGGTTCTGAATTTGAACTTTGAATTTCTCTCCATGGGCTATGTGCCTTCTCCTTGTGCCTTCTCTCTTCTTTTGTTCATTTGACAATTTAATCTCACGATCGGAACCGTTCAATATCAAGATCATCATTTATAGATCAACTCTACAAAAAATTAACCAAATCAAAAATCGTTTAGTCATTTAACTGTTATCAAATAACTAACGGTGAATTTAACTGTTACAAAAACCATCTATTTATTTGATAACAGTTAGATGACTAAATGATTTCTGATTTGGATAATTTTTTGCAGAGTTGATTTATAAATGATGATCTTGATATTGAACCGTTCCGATCGTGAAATTAAATTGTCAAATGAACAAAAGAAGAGAGAAGGCACAAGGAGAAGGCACAAAGGAGAAGTCACCTAGCATTCCCCTCTCTCCATTTAGATATAACCTTAGATGAAGATATTTTTATGATCGAAGCAACACCAAAACCTATCATGATAATTTGATTCTTAATTACATATCTACATCCCAATGTTGTCTGCATACTATGCAAGTTGCAACCATATGATAGAAGCAGTGGCAGATGCATAGCTTAGGTTGGGGGGTCAGTCGACCCCCCAATTGCTGGATCATTTAGTCGTTGGTAGCCTTTATGTGTGGATGGCGACCCCCCAGGACTCGAGACAATGACCCCCCTAAACGATGACCTCTCCCTCAAACCCTCACTTCGTTCTCCTATATTATTCTCTTCTGCTAACCATGTTGTGCTTCTTTCATTTTTGTATTTTTATGGGCTGGGTTTATTATGTATAGCTTACGTTTAAAATTGGGTTGTCATCGGGTTGAACTTTTTTAAAATTTGCAAGATTTTTATGGATGGACTCAAAATTTATATATATATATATATTTTAGTTACAAATGAAAATAAAGCATAATTTTAAATTTTGGCTCGGGTCTTCTAAAAGTTAGGACTGGATTGAAAGATCGCTCTATTATTATATATAATTCCAAGTATATGGTGGTACTTAAAAAATTTTGCCGCCGCTCCGCGGCATCAACTAGAAAGGTATTCTAACTTTGACCCCCTAAGTTAGAAATCCTAGATCCGCCACTGGATAGAAGTAGTTCATCAGAAGCAAAAGAAACTCAAAAATCCATTATTATTATCTTTTTAATTTTTGGTTTGACTGTCAAATCAACTGCTTTTCAACACCATGACCAAGTAGGACCTGTTCATGGTATACCATGTTAGCATCTTCAGAGGTAATGCTCAAGCCTCATGGACTACACATTCTATTAAGCATGTTGTGTCAATGTCTGGTCAAAACCAACGTTCACAAGTGACACATTTAAAATCAGACTATATAAGTGATGACAAGCCATTAGGTCTTGCATGCTAATTGTTTGATCAGCTCTTGGAGAGATTGCTCTTGCCTTATGCTCTCAGCCCACCTTGCCTTGATTCGGATTTGCTCAATGCTTTGCTTCAAAGTCATAGCAATGGAAGTATTCGCACGGCTTGCGAAAAATTCTTCCACCTCATCAGCCTTTTCATTGCTACAAAACTGCAAATAAAGAACTTTTAACAGTTGGAAAAAAATGATCGACACATCAACTGTACCATATTCTGCAACCAATTCAAGCCTACTGGTGTAAGGCCAGAAAGAATTTTGCTTACCGGTGTCACAATGTCTCTTATGAAATGTGTGAGTAGCATTCCAGCACCATATTTGGTCAGAATGAGGTCCCAGTTTTCCTGCATTCATAACCAAGCAAATTCCCCTCTCCAAATTGTAAAATTCAGAAGTAGAAATGCAAGTGACTTCCTAATTCCAATTCACAATGCCAATTATATCCAACATGGTATCAAGTCTATTGACTGATGCAATATTCATCTAAAAGATGTTCCCAAGAAATAATGAAACCAATACCTTCAACCATCCCCATGCTATATCACGGCATTCTATGCTTATACCAACAAGTCCATATACAATATCTTGGTCTCGAACCTGAAAACAATATTGAGGTGAAGTATCTGTAAAACTGGCAAAGAAAGCTAGCTGTTGCAAACCACAACTTAGTGTACACATAAATACCTCATTAGATAGGAAAAAGTTCAGAGCCTCAAGTGTTGTATCCGGGTCTGGAGAGGATGCAAAAAAACCTGTACAAGATCGAAACATAATGTACAAAATCTAAGTTATTACTTACACCCAGGCAAGGGACAGAGGACATGGGAATGCCAGTAAATGCATTTCATTTCACAGTTGAAAAATCTTACGTAGAATCCTTTCCTTCTCTTGCACTGTATCAGCTTCTCTGTAAACATTTAATAGAGACTCAAAACCTTTCCTATTTGAGCTGGTAGCATTCCTCATCACAGCAATATAAGCAGCCTGCAGGACAATGTTTGGAACTTCTACCATTTAACTTTGAAAATGATGAGGGGTGATTTACATTTGAAAATTTAATTACCCCTCTTGTATCAGCTGAAAGAAGCGGAGTGTTCTTATCATTCAATAATGTCTGAAAAAGGCCTAATGCTTCTTTCTGAGTTTTTTCGTGGCCAAACATAACCAAGGCCTGCAAGACTTCTGCTCGCAAAAGTGCACTGAAGTGACTCTCTCCAGGTATCGGTTCCCAACCTAATTTTCTGTAAAAATTTTTACATTCAAATACAGATATCTAAGTATGATAGCATTAAGCTCTTGTTTGGTAATGGTAAACTTATCTCACGAACAAGAGAGCTCCATCAATCTCCTGCAACCCAATCAGTTTAAACAAAGAAGGTATTAATTGTTCTTACCCTGCTGGAAACAGGAGGAGATTGATGAAAAATTGTTTCAACCCATTTGCTGAATCTGGGATGGCATCACTTGAGATTTTCACGACATTATTACAAACCTGTTGCATATATAGCGTAAAAGGTAATGCTACCATAAATAGTAGGTGCAAGTGAAATCACTAAGAGAATCCTTACATCTATCAGTTTTGTTAAGACAATATAATCAACTTCTTTTCTGCATACATCCATCAAAAAGAGCAAAGATGACAGTGATTGTTCACAAGCTTCACAAAGAGCATGTGCATCATCCAGAATGCCTGAAATCAGACTTGGAGTTATACATTGTTGGACTATGAGTAGTTTAAAATAGCACAAAATCAAGTAAGTAATCAAAGAAGAGAATGCACAGAATAAACCAGAATATAGGTGTCTTATCACATCAATTTGGCTGATTTTCTTTCTAACCAAGACTAGTCCTTTTGTATCAATTGCCATAGTCCAGCTAATATTATCTACATTTGGGGCCCCAGGCCGGCGCCCGCCGGGGGGGGGGGGGGGGNGGGGGGGGTGGTGGCAAGAAAAGCTATCCTGCTAAGACCCCACCAGAGGACAAGGGCACCAAAGTATAAAAGCAAGTGTGGGTACATTAACCAGTTGTACCAGTGAATACAACATGCATAACACAATACCATATCATCTGTAGTTTAAATTAATAAAAGTTTCAGATGGCACATACCAAATTTGTCTGTTGCTTCCAAGTAATTATGCTCAATAGCCTTCCTAAGTTGAGCTGCAAGTTTATCTTCATAATTGACCCTATAGAAACCACTCTGTTCGATGTTAACCTTAACCCACAGTTGTTCATCACATTTCTCTTTATTCTTTATCTCAAACGAATTTAAGTTACTATCAGAGGAATCAACAAGATCTGATATGTCCACTTCTTTGGACTTTGTTTCCAGAAGGAAATTCTTGCGTCTCTCATATGAACCAAGTGAAAAGGTTATTGGAACAATCCATTTCCCATCACCATGCAAACCAGATGACAGGAACTGTGTCTGCAAGACCAAAATTTTATTACATTTCTGTAGAAAATAAGATTCTGGTATTGATCAATCTTACCTGCTCAAATTCCAAAATATGCTCCTTAGCTTTTACAGAGATAACAGGATATCCTTTTTCCTTTGTCCAAGCATCCATCATTGTGCTGACTTTAACACCGGATTGCTCTGAAAGAGCACTCCATAAATCTTCTGTCTTTGCATTTTTCCCAGAATATCTTTTTATGTAGGAACTTAATGATTTCTGATTTGATAATAAAGCCACACAGATAAAGTGATGTTAATAGTTTTTTACTCATTACAGAGTTCGTTAAATGATAATGAAATGCAAACTGGAATGAGTTTATAACAAGGTGGCTTTGCCCTTTAGTCCTTTTGTTTAAAACTTTAAGTGCATTACCTCTTTATAGGATAAAAGAATCATTCACTACACTTGGCACGGGTTTGTATTTATCTTCTAATTTCACGCAGTGCTTTTGGTGATGAGAAGACCATTTCCACATACAATATTTGTTATGAAATTTGAATTATCGGTGCTACATGAAAATGTAGCCTTGCTGTAAGTTAAGGACATCAGTTGTGCACCTGGAATATGTCATCCCCAAGATAGGCCTGCAGCATTCGAATAACAGCAGATCCCTTTTTATAGCTGATATCATCGAAGACTTCAAGAATTGAATGAGCATGGTGTATCTCCACCTGAAATTATGTCAAACAGCATATAAATATATGCTGCATGTAGCAGTTTCTTTTTCTTGATCCTGCTCCATATGCATAACACACATGTTTATCAATAATTTCACTTTGATGAAGTCCAGCGCATTTTCACAAATTCTGTAAGTGCTATTGTTTTTCTCTTTTTATTTTTTTCGGATTGGATATCTACACTATTTCTGGAAGCAGTTCTCACACTGAACAATAGCATTGATTGCTTTTTACCTCAATTGGATGTGATTGTTCCAGTGCATCCTTAACTAGGCCACCGGTAGTTTGTTGGAGAAACTGAGACCATATTTTCCACTCAGGAAATAAAATATCAGTGGCCATATAACTTACCTGTAAATATAAGATCAAGCAGGCTCACAAAAATCATATAATTATATCCAGTGCAATGTCATCAAGTTGGAAGGTAGAAAGCTGAAAGACTCAAAACTACCCATGTCGCAAAACCCTCATTAAGCCATAAGTCAGTCCACCATTCCATTGTTACCAGGTTGCCAAACCACTGATGTGCTACTTCATGTGCTACAACAATTGCCATCTGACAAAACAAGAAAGGGTTATAGAACATACTTTCAGTCTAGAAACTATAAAAGAGGAACTACAGAGAACAATACTCCCTTTCAAATGTTGTAACTAATTTAGAGGAGTATTGTATGGCTGAAAAATAGAAACAAAGATGAAAGCAGAATCAGATATCAAACTTACTCTTTGCTTCCTTGCCGTTGTGGAATGCAAATGATCGTAAAGCAGATCATTTTCACGGTATGTGATCAAACCATAATTCTCCATGGCACCCCCAGAAAATTCAGGAACCGCAACCATATCAAGTTTGGGAAGTGAGTAAGGTGTTGAGAAGTATCTAGGTGAAACCATAACCAGGTCAAATAGAATTAACAAAGAAAATAACAGAAAACAGAGTTCTTTCTTCAAGCCAGGAGCAAGAATGTCATGTATTGTTTTTATTACACTAAAAATTTATTCTTTTAAGGGGTAGCCATGGGTAAGGGCCTCAGGTTCTCCAGAGATTACTTTGAATTATTTGGGAAGATACTAGAGGAGGTGGAAACAAGAAACGGTGGGGGGAAGAAATTCAAATGTTTCCTGCATGGGCATCGATATTCACTCTGGGTTCAGTGATATAGTTTATGCAAGGTAATTTTTTTCTAAGTGCACCTTCCCCTGAACTAGGGGAAGGCCAAATTCATGGTTTGTCATATTTTTGCACACAACCACACACCCCCCCACCACACCCCCCGAATCCTGTTGTTTGTTAGTCTACAATGGGCTGGATCAATATCAGTTTCAATAAACACAACTGAAGTACATAAAATTTAAAATTCCCCAATTTAAGAATGAAGTATTACTTGGAGAAAAGATCAAGCGTCTTAACAGCAAGATTTAAAGCAAACTTCCCTTTGTCACTCTTCCCAAGAGGGCAATATGCACGAACCTTTACCCCTGCAAACAAATTCTCAATAATCTATAGAAAAAGAATCAGTTAAATGATTGAACAAACTTTCTCAACCCATATGCATACCATCAGATGTTGTATCTTCAATATGATCAAATAGGCCAACTACAACAGCCACTAAATAAGTTGACATGCTAGGAGATTCCTCAAAATAAACAGTCTTAACATTTCCATTAAGGTTTTCATTGATAATTGGCATATTGGACAAAGCTGTGGGCTCTGGTGGTACGTCTACTGATATCTTGAAGGTGGCCTGTAAAAAATGTACCAGTAATGTCAAAGCAGAAAAGAACAACTCTCAGATTTAAGCAAATATAGAACAACCAAAGAACAATACATTTAAAACTACCGTTGGATCCAATGTGGTGCAAAAGACATTTACTTTTTAGCAAGTGAAATAAGAGGTTGCATCAGAAATATTTTCAACAATTATTGGAAATTCTCAAATATATATACCTTGAGAGCAGGTTCATCCCAACATGGAAAGCATCGCCTTGCATCCACATGTTCAAATTGAGTAACTGCCATGTTCTTTTTATCTCCTCCATCCAAATAAGTACTGCGAAAATTATTAAATGCTTTCATCAAAACCTTGTTTGATGGCAAGGAAACTAGGGGGAAGTAAATAGAACATAATAAAATACCCACTTTCTTTTTTGGTAAATTAAATTTTTCAGTATTTTCTTCCAAAAATAATACTCCACTCCATAAACTCAGTTTAAGTTTAGCTAACTCAAATGGATTTTTTTCCCTCAACTCCTTAATAGTAATTCTAAATTCAATATTTTTCTTTTCTATCTTAGCAATCAAAGAGACAGGTAAGAACTAATGAAGAATCCATGTATCTCGACAGCCTAACAAGCAACTCTTCTAGTCAATAAGCCGGCTGAAATGACTTCATTACCTTTGGAAAAATATTTTTTCAAAGCAGCAATTGTACTTTACGTAGAAAATAACATAAATCTTCTCACCATTTATATAACCCCTTCAAGTGCGCATTAAGGACCGCAGAAAACTCAATCCCCAGAACTCCTTCACCAACCTCAAGTGCTTTGTCGAACTCCAAAACCAGAGATTCACCATCTCCATCCAAAACAACATCACATGGGCGGTACTGCTGCAGATTAAGAATGAAAAACTGTTATAGTTAAAACCCAATAAAGCAAAGCCAAGCCAAATCAAATCATTGATAGAAAATTAGTTACTTGGCCGTGAGAGTTGGTGAACCAAACTTCAAGAACATCAAGTTCCAGAGCGTTCAACACAAGAAACTTGGTCTCTTCAATGATGCTAAGGTTAGTCTTCACGGTGCCAGAGAAGGTGCATGCAGAGAGATCAAGTTTGAGATGAAGATCATAGCGTTTTGGGATTGCAAAGTTTGGTAGCCTTGCTTGGCCTTTGAATTGCTCTATGCTTTGTTTCTGCTCCATTTTTGTGGTGTAGCTTAGTGTAGTGAAGCTCACAGGTAGATCAAGTAAGCGAGAAAATCTTTAACATTTGTTTCTTTTAAGTTTTAAGGAGTACCTGCTGGCAGATGCTTTCAGTTTTGTCTTTTCTCGATTCATCGAACTATAGTCAGCCTTGTCTTGCCTTATTCGGCAGTTTGATTTTGGCCTTTTTGGTGTGTGTTAGTCAACGACTCAACATAAATAAATAAATAAATGTCACTATTAATAATTGAACATATATCATATATGTGTCACTGACTCACTACTAATAACTGAACATGGTGGGGGCCACCATTTTTGACACTATGTGCAAAAAGGGTAATCAAGTTGGACTGGAAATTTCACTAATATGAACCAATTCGGACCTGGTCCGGTCCAATTCTACCATTCGGACTATTTTTTGGTCCAGAGCCCAATTTAGTTTTTGGGCCTTAGATTAATTTTTAATGGTTTTTATTACAATTTTAACTAAATTGAACTAAACATACAAATTATCAACATTTAACCTGCAACCACGCAACTTATTAACCAAACTATCAATCTGTTAACATATAAATTATCACCGGCAACCAATCATCCATCCAAGTTAACCAATAATATTGTTAACCCACCAAATAAACTAATAAAATAACTTAAAAAGCACAAACCAACCAAGAAATTAAAATTACAAATTTAACTTAAAAAGTAAAACCCAATCAAGAAAATAACAAAGTTAACTACTTAACTAGTTAAATTAGACCATGTTACAAATACAAACCAACCAAATAAAATAACACAAACACAAAGTTCACGTGCCCAATAAAATAACACAAACACAAAGTTCACTTGCTCAATATTATAACATAAACTCTAAAACTAAAAGACTAAAACTCATTAATCATCATTTGCCAGCAGCCCTGCAGTCACCATAAATGAATAATTGAAAAGGTTAATTAAAACAACTTAAACAGATAAATGATCAATGCACATCTCATACAACATAGACTGAACCAAAACCATATATGAGATATCATTACCATCTAGCTAGCATCAAACGGCCAACTAAATGCACTACCACCAAATCAGTAATGCTAGGGGACCAAAATCCTCACCATCTGCACCAAATCACAGCACAAAAAACTTGCATATGAATTGAATAATTAATTAATTAATCATACAAAATTTGAAAACCTTGATTGAATTTGCACAAAATAACCATAATTTTAACCCTAATTCAAGAATTCCAAAACTATGTACCTGAAGTTAAAATTTGAAACCCCAAAACTTAAATCTCTAATTTCAATTTTCAAAGATGAGAAAGGAGATAACAAATATGAGAGTGATAGAGACGAGATCGAGAGACATAGATCGAGAGAGTGAGACTGTGAGAGGTGAAAACTGATGCGACTGGGGACTGAGTTATTGAGACGAGATTGAGAGATTGAGAGAGCATGGGTGGGTGGTTGGGTATTTCTTTTTGATTAGGGTGAGAAGTGATCGAGAGTGAAGTGAGGATGAGGATGATGATTGATAGTGACTTACTGACTTTGAGTGACTCACGCGAGAATCATGTGAGACAGTGAGTTTGGGGTTTCATTTTAAGGTTTTAGATTAGGGTTTCAGTTTGGGATTTGGCCAAAAGTTCGATTTTAGTCCTTGGATTTTTGTTTGTTGGCATTTGGTCTTTCAATGGTCATTTACAAATTGGGAGTGATGAAACTATCTTCTCTAAGTTTTATACGTAAGCAAGTTAGAAGTATATATATTAAGTTTAAAATAACATGTATAAATGTTTAAGGACTAAAATTGCTAACGAAAGAAAACTCAAATAATAAAATTGAAATTTTAAAATTACAAAGATCTGTTTTTAGAGTAAAAGTCAAAGACAAAAATTGGAATATTAAAATCAAAAGAACTTTGGAGTAAAATAAATAAAAGACATGGGCCAAAAACATGTTTAAGCCAAAAAATAAATTAAAAGACGTATAGCAGATTAAAAAAAAAAGAAAAAAAATTAAACGACGTATGGCAAGTCGTAACAAGGCGCGCGCGAGACGGTGGCGCGGTGGACTTTCTAAAGCCAAAAATATTTGGCTTCTATATAAAAAACCGTTAACGCCTTAAACCCTAAAACAAGAGCTAAAACCTCAGAAGCTGATAAACCAGAGAACACAAAACCCTAGCTTGCCTCAGGTTCTCAACCTTTTCGGCAAAACCTTATTCCAAAACAGAGAAAATCTTTAGCTTAAACCCTGATTATATACTTGTTTTCTGGGAAATTGGCTAAGAGTTTTGCACTTAAAAGTTTTTCAAATTTTTGGGGAATCTAAACTCATTTGTACTGAAAACAGAACGGGTTTTATTGAACTAAAATTATTCACTGTTTTTAAACGAATTTTGACTTATATTTCTGAATGATAATATATAAATTTGTTCTGGGTTATATATAGAAGGTTGGAACAGTCCGGTGAAGTTCAATCGCTTTTCTGTGTTGTGAATTTTGGTTTCTGAAATTATATATATATATATAATATAGCTCTAATATATATACTAGTATAGTTTTTGCAATCTTTATATTTCAGTTTTCAATGGCCATGGATGGGAGTTTCAGTCTGGAAACTTCACTGGAAAGGTTTCTTGCCCGTTGCCCAAAGCTCCAATCGTTTCCCAAGTTTGATTGGCTTTCTAAAAAGGTATTGGATTTGTCCAGCTTTGTTTGGTTGTTGAGAAAATGGAAGAAGAAAAGATGGTCTTGAAGACTAGCAAATTGAATGATTTGGGTTTATGCAGGGAGGCACGGTGACTCAAGATGAAGTGGTGAAAACGCTAGTTGGGGTGTTTGTGCATCCGAATTATACGATTCCCTTAATGGGATGTTTCCGCCCAATAGCTCAAGAGATTGTGGACAAAGCTGTAGAGTTGCTTCGGCTTGTGCCCAATTTGAGGTTTAATTCTGACAAGAAAGTTGCAAAAGTTTGGAGGGACAGAGATTTAAATGAAGTCGACAATGTAATCGAGTTCTATAATGGAGCTGGGAGGGGTCTAGATCTTCATGAGATTGCTTGTTTGGCATTTTGTCGTGCCGTTGATTTGGCTCCGGTTTTGTTGGGGTAAGTTCATTTGTTATTTTATAAGGTAATGTATAAGTATCCATTTATGTAATATGTGCATACATATGTCTTATATGTATTTGCAGTTTTGTATATGCATATGTTTTGTGTAGTTGTATTTGAGAGCTTAATGAGCCAATGTCTATGGGGTGCACACTTATGTCAAACATGTACTACTATATTCCCCTTTTTAAAATTTTCTTTTAGTAGACTAATTCAGATAGCATAACCATCAAATGAATCCTTGGTTCTAGTGACGTTTAATCATTGCAATAGTTACAAGCTTTATAAATGAAATATGCACTAGTATTAGTGCAGACTGTTATGGAATGGAGCATGTTCTTCATTTATCTTAATTTTCCAGTAGTTATGACCATTTATTTTCCTGTGTTGAAGGAAAAACAATTTAATGTTACGTTATAAAAAATATGTTTTATAGAGTACTTCCATATCTGTGTGCATCCCAGCTCTGGCATGCAACTTTAAAAATGATAACATATTTAGTTCTTGCCCTGTTGGGCAAATAAATTAGAGCTTCTACTCTAAGATTGTTGACCTTGGGGGATGTGGCAGAAATAGTCTAATTTTCCACATCGCAGCTCCCTTTACAAAAGCTACTGGATAAAGCTCTGATTATATGTTCATCAGGCAATATTCCTCCATCAGCTGTCTAAGGAGATGCTGATTCTAGACTTCTAGTAATCATGTTACAAACTTGACCCCATAGTCCAAAACACTTCCCCTTCCTCAGTCCGAACAGAAGAAATAAGTTCAAAAAGAAAATATCAAAAGTCTTTAATGATCAAGGCGAAATTTGTTGTTCATTATAACTGCTTGTGTGTTCTGCTGAAAACTCATATTGGCTCTAGCTCTACTCATTTGCCTTATGACATAAAGCAAAGAGTTTAAGCTGCATGAGTTCTTAGCATTTTTTTAATCATTTTTCTACCATAAAGATTCATTTAGAGGAGCTTTTCCTTTTGATAGTTAGATGCTGTTAGATGTGCAATGTGATTGATAATTGGAAATTTAATTTTAAAAGTTGTATCATCTTTTGTATTTGACTTATCTTCTCCCTTTGTGCAGGTCTGTAGTAAGTTATTTTAAATATGCTCCACCTCCATTTGAACGCATTTTGATGAGACCAAAACTTTCTGATCTCTGTGTTGAGGTTTGTAATCTTTCGAAGTATTTGTGTAATTATGGAAAATCTCTCTCTCTCTCTCTCCCCAACAAATTCCCCCCCCCCCCNATTCCCCCCCCCCCCCCCCCACCCGAAATAATCAGCTTTCAGATGTACATATAAAACAGCTACTTCTATGATAATTTTGTTGGTTGTCTGCAATTTTTTTCTTGTTAAGGGAGTCAAATGAGTAGATCAAAAGAGCTTTTACATTTTCTCAGAAAAAAAAAATTGTTGATCACAAGGGCTTTTATTTTTGCCCACTAGATTTGGATTTACTATGATAGATTTTTGTGTATTTTGGCCAATTTTGTTTTGCTGACTACGGACCATTCCTTTTCCAGAATCACACTTGATCTATTTGCCCTGAAGGCTAACAGAGACTAATAATTGCACATTACCTTTTGGCTTCTGCTATTTTTTGGCCTCTATTTCATTTTTAGTTTTCTTTGTTCTGTTTGTATTTTAAAATTGCTTTAGGCTTGTATGAAAGCAGAAAATAGCAGAAATATTTTCTCATTGGTAATATAAAAGAACAGGGAAATAGCAGTGGTGCTATCACTTCTTATGTGGAAACAAAATAAAGTTCTATTCTTGGTGACCCCTTGCATTTGTGAGCTGATTGTTCCACATTTTTCGATATGTTTCCCTTGTTGATAATTTGTTTTCAATATCATGTTATCTCTTGTGTAGGTTGGAACTAGTGTGTTGCATGTCGTACGGGTGTCCTACCGCCTCCTCTTAATGGAATCTGATATTTTCTCCAAACTTTGGGACTGGTCTTGTTTCTTGGACCTTGTTAAGCAGTCTGCAGATCTTGACCTGCACAATAGTTCTTCAGATAATGTGGAGGTTATTGCGGACATAAGATGGTGTGGGCTACGTATAATTTCACTCATTCTTAAGTTCAGTGATAAAGCAAATGAAAACTTCGGTATTAGAGATGAAGAGGCATTTTCATGTTTATTGCGGTTGGTCTTGTTTACTCCTTTTATAGTTATTTCCTATAGTAATTTAAATGTTGTGGTAGTTATGGCAATATTTATCTTGATTTTGTTATTTCAGATGGGAGGAATTCTGTCAGGATGTATCATTAGAGAAGGCTGGCTGGTATGTTGAATCGTCCAAACCAAAGGAATTGGAGTCTCCGAATGGAAGCTCTGTTTACTGTCAGAAAAGCTGTTTGCAGTCTTTTGACCTTAATCCCATGCCTATTTCTTCATCACAATTTAGTGAGATTGAGCCAGAAACTAAGCGTCAAAGGTGTGCTACATGGCTTTTATCTTTTGTTTTTGATAGGAACAATGTATATTAACATAATGCAAGAGTTATGGACTATAATGTCTCTCTCATTTAAAAAATCAATGTACTAATACACAACTACCTATATTTTTTTAATATACTGCTCATCAGCATTCACAACTGTTCTTTTGGTTTCTTACATTGCTGGTAAACTGTTGTTAGTATTTTTAGGGATGAGAAATCAGCTGGCAATCCATTTGTCTTGACAGCAGCTTTGAAGAAAAGTTTTGAGATGATGCTATTAGCTGTTAATCAAAAGTGGCCCGTTCTTTTGTATGGTCCCACTGGTAGCGGGAAATCTGCTCTCATTAGCAAGTTGTCCAGGGACAGCAGCAATCAAGGTATATATTTTTCTCTCCACTCTAGTTGAACATCTCTCCTCTCTATAACTGTTCTTTAACTTGTGCTGCTTTATGCTTGCAACAAATTGTTTCCATTCTAATTCTGCTCACACCAACTTTTCTTCCTTTCATCTTCGACACCTTTCCTTGGTCATTTAGTTGTCATCTCAGGGTGGGGTATAGTGTGCGGAATGGTAGAATCTGCAAATAGTGCTATTTACTACCTACATCTGAAGCATATGCAAGTTGGTATTTTATTTCAAAATAAGGCGACATAACTTTAGATTTCTGTAGGATGTAGTTTCATTTTCCTAAAAATTATATGGTGACTATGCATACCTAACATGTCTCCTGTGATGTGTTACATGAGCAACAATTTTAATGCTTATATACAACACAATTTCTTTAGAATTCTCATCTTAGGTGTGATGCGCTAGAACACAATGTGGGTGTTTCCTAGTGCTATGGTTGGCTTAAGACAATAAGAATTGTAAGAAATAGATAGTTTTAGAGATCAAAAGGTTCTAGGATTGCTGTATTTTTAGAGATAGCAGAGAGATGAAGAATAATGTCAAAAGGAGAGAGAGGACAAGGTAGGGGAGACACCAAGGCACCAAGCCTTCAACAATACTCAATTCTCATTCATCCAAATCTGATTCTCTTTTGCTAAAGAATTATATTTATAGGCTGGCTTCAAATACATCTCTAAAAGACTCCTAAAATACCAAAAGATTTATTAAATACTAAAAGACTCATTAAATAAGAAGAGCCTCTAAGAGAACTTAAAAGACATTGTATTTTCCAAAGACCCAAGTAAACACTCTTAATAAAACTTGACATTAAATCTTAGACTGACTCTTGATTCATTTATCTATGTATTTTTTTTTTATTGATCAACTGTTAAACTACCACAAACACTTCTCTTCGGGCCAATTAGCTTAATCTTGGACTTCTAAAGAGGTTACTTCTTTTCTAATCAAGCAGTATCTTCTCTATCTATTTCACAGTTCTATCAATTCACATGGATGATCAGATTGATGGTAGAACATTGATTGGAAGTTATGTATGTACTGAAAGACCTGGTGAATTTAGATGGCAACCAGGGTCTCTTACCCAGGTTCGAAATTCTTTTGTCAAATAAAATGTACATGTATTAGGAGTGTGCTCTTTAACCTCTACTTCTGCTTCTTGCAGGCAGTTTGTAAAGGGTATTGGGTTGTCTTCGAGGATATTGACAAAGCACCCTCTGATGTGCATTCCATTATATTACCTTTACTGGAGGGTGTAAGCTCGTTTGCAACCGGGCATGGACAGGTAACCGGTTATTAGTTATGTCGGCACTTATTTGTTTTTGTTCAATTGTCATTCAGCGCACAAGGTGTTATAGCTTACTTATTTCAGGAACTTAATCTCAATTATTCTAATAGAAAAGTAAATGGATTCTATGTGTGTGTGTTTAGATGTGAGAGAATTAGAAAGTCAACTTTTCAAATGTGAGAGAATTAAATGGAAAAGAAAGGGATGAGTTTGCAATGTGATTAGTTGGTTGGATTAGGACAATATGTTATGTTTTCATTGTTCGCTGATGAAAGTGCTTTCTTTGTCTGTCTTTGGTTTGCTTGCATTTCTGTTGTAGTCTTTAAATGTTCTTGAAGCATTTTGTATGTGCTATTCCTGATTTTCTATTCCAATTTGTACTATATTTGGTGTTTTCTTGTAATTTTATTTTGGTCTTTGTTGCGAGTATTATGTTTTCATTGCTCCACTGGTGAAAGTGCTTTCTTTGTCTATCTTCGGTGTA
The DNA here is from genome assembly GCA_003254885.1 of Purshia tridentata. Lineage (NCBI taxonomy): Eukaryota > Viridiplantae > Streptophyta > Magnoliopsida > Rosales > Rosaceae > Purshia > Purshia tridentata. Next base: position 21,389 of record QANT01001133.1, read on the forward strand.
CTTGCATTTCTGTTGTAGTTCTTAAATGTTCTTGAATTTTGCAACATTTGCAGGAGATAAGGGTAGCAGAAAGTTTTCGACTTTTTTCCACAATTTCAACTTCTAAGTTTGATGCATCTTGCATTGCAGAAGGTGTGTGATCCCATAGAGTCACTCCTTGTTTCCTTTTGTCCTTACTCCTCAGGCTTAATAATTGTACGTAGCAGATATTTTTCTTGGGATTTTATTGGTGGCTTAATTGCCATTGGTGAATCTCTTTGAAAACAGAGTATATCCTATTTTAGAAGAGATTTCTGGCTCCTTATAGGGTTAACTGAAAATTCTGTAAATCTTCAATTTTATCCTTGTAGGAGTAAAGAATCCGTATTAGATTTTTCTTTGAATGAATTATCTAAAGTTCATTGGTATATTAGAACAAATGTGTTATTGTATAAATGAATTTCTGGTACAGGTGGGAGTTCACTTTCTGTTTTTTGGAGGAGAGTGATGGTTGCGCCTTCTTCTATTGAGGACTTGCAAAACATAGTGAAAGCGTGGTATCCAAGTTTAGAGCCTCTTTCTGTGAAACTCACAGGTGTGTCATTTAGCATGTTTAAAATTGGTTCATATTAGATGATTCATATTGACTGCTAACTAGTGACTGCTTCCAGAAACATTTGAAAGGGTTAACTCTGCCTCATTGCATCAAATCAGTGGATTTCGACCAAATAATTCTGCTTCTGTTAGTTACCCAAGTAGATTCTCTTTAAGGTAAGTAAAGTTAGTTTCTGGTATTCAGATTGGTTTTAATTTCAATATTTGCCTCAACTGCATTTAATGGCAGGGATCTTCTCAAATGGTGCAAGCGTATAACAGGGCGGGGGTTTAGCTTTTATGGGGATAATTTGACACCTAAATCGCGTGACTGCATCTATCAGGAGGTCTTATTTGATGGCGTTATTTTTCTCCTATCCTTTGTGTTTTGTGAATGATTAGCTTTCTGTGTTAAATTTTTGAAACATCGTTTTGTGACCTTAGGCTGTTGACGTATTTGCGGCCTTCTCAACATCTATAAAAAATCGGTTAACTATAATGAAAGAAATCGCCAGGTTGTGGGATCCATCAACTGTTTCAGAGACCTTATATCCTCCTGATAAACCTATAATCCAGGTCTAAATTAATTTCAGAATTTAGATTGCATTGAACTTTGTGTGTAATTAGGTGGCATCATCAAACTCTCATAATTGGAGTTCTGCAGGATTCACTCACAGAATTAAGAGTTGGTCGAGTTTCCTTACAGCACCCGCAAACCACTGTTAGTTGGAGCTTTTGACATTGTATTAATTTAATTACCTTCAATACTGCTTTAGTTTTGAAAGTTCTATGTACTCTTGCAGTTGCGTGACAAAAGGAAGTCTTTTGTTGAGATTCGTAGTTCCATTCACGTACTTGAGAGACTAGCTTCATCTGTAGAGTGGAATGAGCCTGTTCTCTTAGTTGGTGAAACTGGGACTGGGAAGACTACACTTGTACAGGATCTGGCTATGAGGCTTGGTCAGAAACTAACAGTTTTGGTACTATTGCTTATGCCTTTCACTCTCTCTCTCTCTCTCTCTCTCACTCTCACTCTCACTCTCACTCTCTCTTCTTGCTCTCTGGATGCTTACTTATTTATGGATGTCTCGTTGAGAAAAGTCAATTTAATGTGGATTTCTTTTTTGTTCCAGAACTTAAGTCAGCAAACTGATGTTTCCGACTTACTGGGGGGATATAAGCCTATGGATGCAAAGTTTATATACTTTTCCCTGTATAAGGAGTTTGAGGATCTATTCTTGAAATCATTTCGTGGGAAGGTATTGTTTAAATTATACTTACTTTGCTTGATTGCTTGTTTGTTTGTTTATGTACATCTGTGCTAATAACTTCTGCTGTTGTATGCTGATATGCAGGATAATCATGAATTTCTTGTACACTTACAAAAGGCTCTTACTGATAAGAATTGGAAAAGGTTAATTGAAGGGTTTAGGATAGGTGTTGGTCGTTTCCAGAAGTCAGTTCGGGAAAGACTTGTTCAGTCAGTTGAAGAGGCAATATCTGAGTCTGGTAAAAAGCGGAAGCGTAGGAAACTTCGGGCTGAGGAAGAAATCAAAGCCTGGGAAAATTTTAAATTGAACCTAGAGAATGCACGTGGAATGATATTTTCATTTGTTGAAGGAGCTTTTGTAACTGCACTGAGAAATGGTGAGTGGATTTTGCTTGACGAGGTGAATTTGGCCCCTCCAGAGACCTTGCAGAGGGTTATCAGTGTTCTTGAAGGGGAGCATGGGTCACTTTGTTTAGCAGAAAGAGGAGATGTTAGTTATATATATCGACATCCCAACTTCCGTTTATTTGCTTGTATGAATCCTGCAACTGATGCTGGCAAGCGGGACTTGCCCTTCTCTCTAAGGAGCAGATTTACAGAGTACTTTGTTGATGATGTATTAGATGATGAAGATCTAACTTTATTTGTTAGTCAATTTGTGGGTGAGCGAAAATCGGATTTAAAATTAGTAAACGATATTGTGTCATTTTATAAAACGGCCAAGAAACTATCTGAAGAAAAGCTGCAGGATGGAGCTAATCAAAAACCGCAATATAGTTTAAGATCTCTCTACCGTGCGCTCGAATATACAAGGAAGGCAGACAGAAGTTTTGGATTTCAAAAAGCAATATATGATGGGTTCTGTATGTTTTTCCTCACTTTGTTGGATAGAAGCAGTGCTTTGTATTTGGAAGAAAAGATCTTGACATATTTGTTAGGGGGGAAAGTTCCGCAGAAAGTATCTTATGATGGTTACTTAACCATTAAAAGGAACTCTGATGAATTTATAGAGAAGTACAGTGAAACTGAAAGTGTCAAGGAACATCTCAGGAATTTGGCTTGTGCTATTTGGATCAAAAGATATCCTGTTCTCTTGCAGGGACCTACGTCCAGTGGCAAAACTAGCCTTGTTCAGTATCTTGCTGCAATAACAGGTCATGAATTTGTAAGAATAAATAATCATGAACACACTGATTTGCAGGAATACCTGGGTTCCTACATAACTGATGCTTCTGGGAAGCTTGTTTTCCATGAAGGTGTATTGGTGAAGGCTGTACGAAATGGTTATTGGATAGTTCTGGACGAGCTTAACTTGGCTCCATCTGATGTGCTGGAAGCATTGAACCGATTATTGGATGATAACAGAGAGCTTTTTGTGCCTGAACTTCAGGAAACTATTCGTGCACATCCAGATTTTATGCTTTTTGCCACTCAGAATCCACCAGGATTTTATGGTGGGCGTAAAATGCTTTCTCGTGCTTTCCGCAATCGTTTTGTAGAGATCCATGTAGATGAAATTCCTGAAACTGAGTTGACTACAATGTTAGAGAGGCGGTCCAGAATTTATGAAAAAGGGGCTAAGCAAATGGTGGTTGTGATGAAGGAATTGCAATTGAAGAGGCAAATGAGCAAAGTTTTTGCTGGGAAACATGGGTTCATTACTCCGCGTGATTTGTTTCGGTGGGCTGATCGTTTCATGAAACTTGGGGGTAGTTCTAACTCTATGGACCTGGCCCGAGATGGTTATTATCTTTTGGCAGAGAGGCTGAGGGATGAAGGTGAGAAATTTGTTGTTCGAGAAGTTTTGGAAAAAACGTTCCGTGTTGAACTTGTTGAAAACAACTTGTACATTCAGGTACTCTCTCTCTCTCTCTTTCTCTCTCTCTCTCTCTCCCTCTCCTCTTTCTACGTGTGTGTGCGCTTTTGTGGTTCTGTTGATATCCGGCCGATTGGATCATAGAAAACTCAATCTGCTGTAATGCTTTCTTGAATCTAGCTACTCCCCGGCAAAATAGCTAGAGGAATACCAGTTGCAGGGTCATTTCGAAATGTTCGCTTCAACCGCTGTTTCACTGCCCTATAAAGGAGTGTTGGGGCTCTACTTACGTGACATGGTTGTCACTTGTTTCTCTTGGGTTACATTCCGGATTTATTTCAAGTTCTGTGGCCTGAAAGTTTCTTCTGCTGAATATACCTCATGCCATTGTTGTCTATCACTGGACTAAGTTATTTGTTGATGTTCAGTCGAAATGCATTCAGTATACATGAAAAAAGGCTTTAGATTTTAGTCTTATTATTTTACTGGATTTGCAGTATTTATATGTTAGTGGAAGGGTTAGTGGAAGGGTTAGTGAATGCTAGTTCTTTTTGTGTACATTATCTATGCGGTTAGTTGGACTTGGTTGTCACTGTTAAACTTTATAGATTTGTCACCTTTCTTACAGGTGGAGTTTGTCAGAAAGTGGAAAAATAACTAATTGCTGTGAAACCTTATTGCCTTTAGATACTTTCTACAATGATTGGAAATAAGACAATTGGTTATGGTGAATCTGTTCTGAAGTGTTCTATTTTTTTTTTTTAATAGGAACATGTTGGAGGGAATCCTGTTCCCAACTTTCCTAATGGTGCTGAAGTTCCGAAGAGTCTTCAAAGGTATGGGTTAGGACTGTAGTTTTGGTTTGGTCCTAGTAGCTTTTGATTATTTTTCTAAACCATTGTTCTCACACTAATCTGTTTAATTCAGTGTTATTTGGACTAAAAGTATGCGGAGATTGTACTTTCTTGTGGAGCGTTGCTATAAAATGCGGGAGCCTGTACTTCTTGTTGGTGAAACAGGGGGTGGGAAGACAACTGTTTGTCAATTGCTCAGTATTCTTTTGGGTTCAAAATTACATATTTTGAACTGTCATCAGTACACAGAAACCTCTGATTTTCTTGGGGTTGGTTATACTCTTGTATTTTATTTTTGGTTTTGCTTTTAGCTCCTATTACTGGGTATTCTGCAGATTCTCAATGTTTTCTGGAATTGTTAGTTTTATTTTTACACCACGCAAGATTGAAATGATATTTAATCAACTCTTTTACAGGGGTTTTATCCTATTCGAGAGAGATCAAGATTAATGTCAGATTTTAAAAAGACAATGGAAGAATTGACAGAAGCTCTAAACCAAATTCATCTGGACATTGTAAGCGTTTTATTATTTATTTCTTTATTCTTCAAGTTTATTCCTTATTCCCTTCTCCATTACTGTGTTACTCACATGAGCATGGGTAGTATGTCTGTATTTTGAAAGTAAATTCTATTTTAAGTAAAAATATTAAGTCGGACAGAGTCTGAAGTTAAGTGACTTGAGACTGAGCTAAGAGGTTGCTTTCATTTTTAAAAGAGAAAATTGAACAATTGTGATGTGCTTTCTTGTTTTTTTAATAAAAAATTCCTCTTACATTAACTTTGAAAGTTCCAGGTTTTCATTTCCTATATAAACAATGTAGAATCTTTTTCCCTTTTTTCTTTTTGAAAAAATATTTAGAATGCTTCAAGGCCTAGGTCAAGCCAAAAAATGAGTTTTCTTTATGTGTAGTATATGTGTAGATTTCTCATGCATCTCTTTCTCTGTAGACTGTTTCTTCAGACATTGGTCAAGCCTCTTCGACATTGTCCACTCTGGACAAAATAATGAAAGATTACAAAAAAGGTCTGGGTTTAAGTCCTCGTGTCACCGAATTGGAAGGGATAATGTCAAAGCTCTTTAAGATGCACCAAAAGTGGCAGAAAATGTTTGAGTGGCTGGATGGGCCCCTTGTTCAGGCAATGAGGAATGGTGATCACTTTCTGGTGGATGAGATTTCCTTGGCTGATGATAGTGTACTTGAAAGGTTGAACAGTGTCTTAGAGCCAGAAAGAACATTGTCTTTAGCTGAGAAAGGAGGTCCTGATCTGGAAAAAGTTGTTGCACATGAAAGATTCTTTTTGCTTGCAACAATGAATCCTGGTGGTGATTTTGGCAAGAAGGAACTATCTCCAGCTCTTCGTAATCGGTTTACAGAGATATGGGTTCCCCCTGTTGGTGATATAGATGAGCTTAAAAGTATTGCATTTCAGAGGTTGTCCTCCCCGAAGCTCTCATGCATTTTGGATCCTATGCTGAGTTTTTGGGAGTGGTTCAACCATCTGAAGCCTGGGAGAATGCTTACTGTGAGAGATCTGCTGTCTTGGGTTGATTTTATTAATGTGACTGAATTCAAATTAGGACCTCAGTATGCATTCCTTCATGGGGCATTCCTTGTTTTGCTTGATGGACTAAGTTTAGGAAGTGGAATTTCTAAAAGGAATGTTGAAGAGCTAAGGGAGCGATGCTTGTTTTTCCTTTTAGAGAAATTGAAGGTCTGATTGTTTTCTTTTGTATAATTTTTTATCATGATTCTATCATCTGATTTTTAGACTCCTGGGATGCATTACACAACTACACACATTTTCTAATTTTGTTTTTTTATTACTTCTTCCTTTGTATAACAGTTAGCTTTGAGTGTCAAACATGACTTGTAGTGTTATGATTATCAATTTAAAGTGGCATTGCTTTCATTAAATTTTGCAAACAGGTGGACCATACTAAATTGGTGTACTCAAAACTTTCAAGAATGCAAAATTATGGTTGGGGCAATCTTGAAACAACTAAAGGTGATTCATGCGGTGATAGCATGCAGTGTGACAATATTTTTGGTGTGGATCCATTCTATATAGACAAAGGTAACTATGTGATGCATCATGGTTAACTGTGCTTAATTGTTTTAATGGGAGTTATCCTTGGGCATTGTATGGAACTCTTTCCCCTCCCCCGCATTCTGTGGTGCTGAACCTTAATTATTTTCATTAAATTTCTTTGATGTTTTAGTCTTCAATCTTAGACGCTGTCCTCTTGCCTTGGTGCACTATAGGTTCTGAAAACTGTGATGCTCAAGGATTTGAGATTTTGGCACCAACCACCAGGAGAAATGCATTGCGTGTGTTGCGAGCTATGCAGCTTCCAAAACCTGGTATGTCTCTTTCAGGGCCAATGCTGCTTCCGAATGTTCTGTGTTTTAAAATTTTGCTTTGTATATCCTAGAGTACTTTCTTCTTAACATTCTAATTGATTTATGCATTCCAGTTCTATTGGAAGGCAGTCCAGGTGTTGGGAAAACTAGTTTAATTGTTGCCTTAGGCAAATTTTCTGGTCACAAAGTTGTGAGGATAAACTTGTCTGAGCAGGTATGTAATCTTTTGGGCTATTATATTCAAATCTCTCTCTCTCTCTCTCTCTCTCTCTCTCTATTGTCCACTCGCTCTTGCTTTCTCTATGCATCTGATGACGGTTCTCTTGTTTCTGGCGCAGACTGATATGATGGACTTGTTGGGTTCAGACTTACCTGTTGAGAGTGACGAAGGAATGAAGTTTGCCTGGTCAGATGGGATCCTATTGCAGGTTAAAACAACTTATCCTGAAGTTTTACTGTCTGTATCTGTGGCATGAATTTACCTTCCTCTCATTTTCTTTTCTTACTTGTTAACTATTGCAGGCTTTAAAAGAAGGTTCTTGGGTTTTGCTTGATGAACTCAATCTTGCTCCGCAATCTGTATTGGAGGTATTGCCATTATCCTTTTGTTTCTCTATGCAATTATATTTCTATTGTTTTTTGATTTTATAATATAATTCTCCTGCACTTTTTAGTATTTTATTTATTTTTTATGTGAATGATGGTTAATGGAAGATTGATCATTATTAGGGTTTGAATGCTATTCTGGATCATCGAGCTGAGGTCTTCATTCCTGAGCTGGGTTCTACTTTTAAGTGTCCATCATCCTTTAGAATATTTGCTTGTCAAAATCCTTCCTGTCAAGGTGGTGGCAGAAAAGGCCTTCCAAAGTCCTTTCTCAACCGTTTCACTAAGGTATTTGTCTAATTGTTATCGGTTCTCCCAATTTAATTGTGTAAATCTGAAGCTTATTATGTAATGTGCACACTGGGTACCAGTATAAATGATCTGTCTCTTAATTTGTTTCAGGTATATGTGGATGAGTTGGTTGAGGATGACTATCATTTCATCTGTAGTTCACTTTATCCATCAATTTCTAGACCTCTACTTTCAAAACTGATTTTATTTAATAAAAGATTGTATGATGACACTATGGTGTATCAAAAGTTTGCTCTGGATGGTTCTCCTTGGGAGTTTAATCTACGAGATGTGCTTCGATCATGTCAACTCATACAGGGTTTGAACCTCTTGTTTTCCTTTTTATTTATTTCTTCTGTGAGTTTCGTTTTAAATAATAATGCTGGTTTCTAAGAGTTTGTTTCAATTTTAGATGCACCCTTTAAGTCCAAAGATTATTGCTTCCTGGACATTGTCTATGTTCAAAGAATGCGTACAGAATCAGACCGCAGAAAAGTCCTACAGCTGTATGAGCGGATTTTTGAGATGAAGCCATATATAAATCCTTATCCACGAGTTCAGCTCAATTCTCAATACTTATTTGTTGGAAATACTGCCATAAAAAGGAATTCTGTCCAGTCATCTAAACTACCTAACAGTCCTCTTAGAATTTTGCCTGGAATTCGACAAAGCTTGGAAGCTGCTGCACATTGTGTAAAGCATAAATGGATGTGCATCCTGATTGGTCCAGCATCTTCTGGTAAGACCTCATTGGTCAGGTTACTGGCTCAGCTCACTGGCAATGTGCTAAATGAATTACATCTTTCATCTGGGACTGATATATCTGAAATACTTGGATGCTTTGAGCAATATAATGCCTTCCGAAACTTTCGTTCAGTTGTTGGTCAGGTTGAGTTCTTTGTAAATGAGTGCAGGGGTTCGCAGTTAGAGTCAGCTACAGAAGAATTTTTACTTGAAAGAGAAAGTCTTATAACCAGATGGTTTGCTTTCTTATCAAGCATAAATTATGATTCCATTTCTTGTTTTACTTCTACTTATGTGGAGGGTAGAGAGAGATTTTCCAAATCTCTTTATTTGTTAGCTGAGATCATTGAACAACTAAAGTTGGCTTTGGATAAAAATGTCCTATCTGTAACTTGGTCAATAGAAGAACTCGATAAAGTCATGAGGACAATTTTCACGTTGCAAGAAGGTTATGAAAAAGGGCCATTTTCAGCAAAGTTTGAATGGGTTACGGGAGTATTGATAAAGGCTGTAGAACATGGAGAATGGATTGTTCTGGAGAACGCAAATTGTTGTAATCCCACGGTATGCAAATTTTTCTATGCTCATGCCTTATATATTATTTAGCATTCTTGTTTTGTGACGTTGCCTGATGAAGTTGGTACTCATCAATTTTTATTTATCTTTCCTATAAAAAACTCAATTTCTATTTATCATGCAATCTAGTTTCATTTTAATTGTTATGTTTAGGTACTTGATAGGATCAACTCGTTGGTTGAGCCATCTGGATCAATTACAATCAATGAGTGCGGGGTTGTTGATGGAAAGCCAGTTGTTCTCCAGCCGCATTGTAATTTTCGAATGTTCCTCACAGTTAACCCAAGGTATGGTGAAGTATCCCGAGCAATGAGGAACAGAGGAGTTGAAATATTCATGATGCAGCCACATTGGCTACTGGATGAGAGTAGCAGATACAGTTGTGAGAAAATTGAATTAAATGATGTGAAAAGATTCCTTGTTCTATCAGGTATTCCCTGTGCTAAGTTGGTGCATTCAATGGCGAGATCACATATCTATGCTAGAGAGGAAGGATTGCGATTTAGTGTTTCCATCACCTATCTTGAGCTTGCACGCTGGGTGCAGTTGCTCCAGCAACTTCTCATGAGTGGCAGTCAACCTTTGTGGAGCCTTCATACAAGTTGGGAGCATATATATCTTAGTTCATTGGGTGAGGCTGTCGGGGGAAATGTTTTTAGTCATGTGAAATGCTCTTATTTATCAGTGACTGAATTGTTTGAATCTGGCTCGTCACTCTCTCCGTCTTTGTGTTTGCCTGGAGGATGGCCAATGCCACTGAAGCTGAGGGATCTTGTGTGGCACTCAAAAGAAGCTCGTGTGAAGACTAACTGCATGTACCTTGAGTTCCAGGGGGCTAGGTATGCATCATACAAATTACAACTGGCCAGGAGTAGGTGCTCTATGTACCAGGATTCAACTGCTGGTGGCTATGCAGGGACTTACTTGATGGGTATGGGGATGTTGAATGAAACTATGATTCACAGGGCTTCCCCTGTTATGACTTTAAACTCTAGGGAGAATGCTGAAATTGACAAGGTGCTGGCCAAGGCTGAGAAAAAGCTATTGTTTGCTGCCAACTGGGCCATTGACCAAGCTACTGAAAGTGATCTGAAGCTGTACCTTCTGTGGTTTAGCTGGTTTCATTCTCGATTACAGCCCTTTTGTCAGTTCTTTGATTCTTTTGTGAAGTCAATTACACTGAGTATGGAGCATCCTATTTGGAAATATATGTCCGGTCGATACCATGAGCTTACATCTCTTCCCAAAGTAGAATTTGAAAAGCAGCTGACGCCAATGCTATCATTTGAGTTAGTTGATGTGATTGATTCAAATGAGACACCCAACTTTTACAGTAAGTTTCTCCACAATGCTATGCGTTGCATATTACCACTGAGGCTCACTTATCAACAGTGGAATTCTGAGAACATCTATGTGTCCGGGAAAGCTAGTTATTTTGAAGAAGTGTTAAAATCTTTGCGGAAGCTTGAGGAGGAATTCATTTATAAGTTTGTTGATTCATCTATGATGCTCATTGAATCTCCATCTTTTGACGCACTTATTAAGTCGTACACCGACCTTCTTGAAGGTCACATATTATTTTGGGAACGTTTGGAGTCATCTGAATTTGAACTGTCACTAATTTATTGGCGTATGGTGGTGAAGGATGCTGCAAACTTAAGGAACTTCTGTCCAGAAGCAGTAGATAATCTGCTGGTAGGTTAACTATGATGTGCTGCTATATCTTTTCTGTAATGTACTTTGAGCTTGATTGTTCTTTTGTTTTGTCTGGCGTAGAAGGAGAGCAAGAATCTGGAAAAAGTATCTTCTTGGCGTTTTCACTCAGAGAAGTCCTTGCTATGGATTCATGGAGGTCACCCGATATTGCCTTGTTCTACTAAAATATTTGAAAAGCAGCTTCAGATTTTGGAACTTTGTGAGTCAGTTTGGCCTACGAGAACAAGATTATTGGTCCATGGTAGGATATTATCATTTTCTGTTTCTTCGGTTACTGTGACTTTTAATTTGAAGTAACTTTGTCTTTTGTTTTTTTGCTTGTACAGAGAATGATCCTCTGATCGGACTTGTTGCATCTTCCAATTCTGATCTGCGCTCCCTTGTGTTGGAAGGTAGAGTCTTACATACTTCTTTGATTTCACTCATCCAATATTGGACATGCCATTACAAACTCCAATGATATTTATCATTTATGTAGGTGTTTCCATGTCATCATGTATCACGGGAAAATCTGATTCTGATGAGGATGAAGACCATGTTGTTCAACGGTTGGATATCATTTATCAGGTCATAGATTTTAATTTCTTCACAATCATCGTTTTGAATCTTTCTCACATGTGCTAATGAAAAAAATTATATATTTTTTTCAGAAACTTTTGCAAATTTTTGAAAAGGAACAAGTCAAATTGAAGGAGATTTCACTGTCGAACAAGCTTTTTCCCGGAGCAAATTCATCAATTTGTTGTTCTTTTGGCACTGAGGCATCGGGCCAGATATTTGGGTACAATAGTTGGCAGGACACTTATCCCCTGATTGACATTACAAGTTTTTCCCTGGATATGAAGCTTCTTCAGGAGCTATCATCTGTCCTTTCGGTTGATCCTAAAAGATTACAGCAGGTAAGATCATCTAAATTGTTGTACTCTGCTGAAATCTATAAAGATAAACTATACATGATATCCTTTCGAGCTCATGTGGAAATTTGCTTATAAATCACTCACTGCTCATTCTGGCTTTTAACCTTCTGCTTTAGTTGCTTCAATAGCTTTTCTGTCCTTTTGTTTGTAGATGAGGGTAATTTCTTTTTTGGACTAGTGATCCACTATTGATTGTACTCTTTTTCCCTTATTTGTACAAGTATCTTGTTTCCTATCAAAAAGGGAAAATATCAACTCGTACTATTCATAAAGCGATATACTGCCTGTAATATTTAAGAGGTTTTAATTTTTTTTAGGTTTCTTCCTATTGAAATTGTTCAAGTATTTGTTTTTCATGGGTTAGTGAAAAGAAGAATACAAAATCTGCAGAAGGCTTTGGTCTCCTTTGATCTGTTTTATCTGTCTGTTTCAGCTTCACGTTATTTATGGATTTTATTTAGTTCTTGGATTTGGTTTATTGTTTTCGTTTTAATTCTTATTTTCAAATGTATTTTACTTATGTTTTCCTTTTTTGGTGGATACCCTTTCCATTCCTGCGTAGTGTATGTTGGAACAAATGGCATCAGTGTTAGGGTATGCTGTATGCTTAATATTGAAATGACTGAAGGTTGCTACAGGAGATTAATGCTGGGAATGCCTGTTAGGGAACATGTTTTTCAGGTGTTTTTGGGTTCTTCCGTATCTTATAGGCATCCATAACTGTTATTGACTACACTTCTTGTGTAGAACATAGAAATTGGTATTATATTGCAAAAAGGGTATAAAAGAATTCATAAGTTGATTGATATGTGCATGTAAGTGAACCTGACAATTAGACACGTGACAGAGCCTGTATGAGTCCATGTAACATAATCATACTAAAAAGACGTATTATGTATATCATTAAGTCGATGCAGACTAGCAGATGTGTATGCTTTGTTGAAGGAATTTAGCTGGAGTGCTGTAATAACTTGTCAACTAAGAATTTGTTTTGTTTTTGTTTTTTTGCGAGACTATATCAATAATTGATAAAGTTGGGTTATTCAGTCCTGATTTCCAATTCTTTATCATCTGGGTTTCTTTATTCCATCTAGTCATCAACTAGTGCCTCCTATTGGAATTGAAATTATTTTCATTGGATTTGTGTTGGTGTTGTTGTGTAGGATTCAATCTTTTCATTAATGCTACTGCCATGCTCTATGAACTTTAGACTAAGATACTATTGTGAAACTGTATAGATAATTGAACCAATTTGGGTTTCTAAATCATGATTTCTAGTTCTCACCAATTGGTTTCCTGTTCACATCTAGCCTTCAAATAATATGAAATTATCTTCATCATTCGTTTTGATTCTTGCTGTTGTGGAGTTTGATCTTACTTTTCTGCAAATGACAGACTTTAGCCAAAGTATCTAAACATTTGAAGTATGCTTTGAAATTCTCATTGGACATCTCATCAAGACCTCCTCAAATGTTTTTGCCACATCAAAAGATTTTGTGGATACTGGATGTATGGAGATCAGTTGATGCAGGTGAATGAACTTTTCTGTTAAATTCTTTTATTTGTTCTGTTATGAGTATGCTTATGTATTTCCTTGTGTTGCAGTGAATGCAAAACTTGCCAGCTTCGTACTCGAGATGTGGTTCAGGTGGCATCAATCTTTGTGGATCTATTGCCCTGTTTCTGTCAAGGTACCTGTACTAGCATATACGTTGGACTTTCTGCAGTTGTTGTATTTTCATTGACCGACTTCCTGTTTTGTGGTTTGCTAATTGCATACAGAGCTTCTCAAGGACTGATGTTTACAATATTCCAGTACCTGATGTGCTCGTCCAGCCTGTGGTAACAGCAACAGTCTTCCAGATACTGTAAGATGTTTATTTCCATTTAAAGGATTACTGATTCTTCCTTATATTAGAAATTAAAAAGATAGAAATTCTATATGTATTGTATGTTTGCTTGTAGGCACCAGTGTCTGGTGTAATGGGGATTGGTAAATTTTCTTCCACATGATCATCTATATTTGTAAATAGGTTTGCAGAAATGAGGATTTGACCGCCAGTACAAAATGTTGACCATCTCTTGTTTGATAATTCCATTTAATATTGGTTCAAAGAAATTGGTCATCATTTCATAGTACTTTCCTTGCACTTTCTGTTGTCAGTTTGATCAAATGTGTTTCTTCGTATGAAAAGAAAACATAAAAATGATTAGAGTAAAATCTTTAAGTTGGAGCAATGTGCATATGAATCTTATTATTGATTGGCTTTGCACATTTTTTTTTCTTGTTAAAGTTGATTGATATGTTTTCTATTTCCATACCTGTTTCTCTCTCTCTCTCACTCTCTCTCTTCGTGTGCAAATTAGGCAAAGCACATCTGCTATCAAAGACTATTTTGTGGGCACTCTGAAGCTTAGAGCTGCATCATGTAATCTATGGCACTGCTCTCTCCCAGGAGCAAATTTGCCTTGTTTTCTACTGTCTGCTGCTCACTCTCTGTTCCAGCAGGTAGGGTAACTTCTGTGACTTGCTGACTCATTTTTTATTAGTATAATTTCATTTTATTCTCTGCTTGCAGATTGTATATGCACATGAGAAATCTTTTGATGCTGATCAATTCACTAAAATCAAGGTTCTTTTAGAGGTATGTTGTATAAATATAGAATGGACTGTTGAGCTATTAAGTGCTTCTTGGAAATGGGTCAAACTATTCTGTTTTTACCTACTTTGATGTTAGATGTAAAATTCAGAATTTAATTGATAGTTATTCCACTTCTGTACTGTAAGCTTAAGATATAATTTAACCGATCAGAATTATTATATGCAGAAAAAATTATTGTCCAACCTTATTAATTCTTCTATGATGTCTAAAAATATTGATCTTTCAAAAATAGAAGACATTGACAGTACTATTTATATCTTCATGTGGCAACAGCAAAGAAGCAGTCTTGTGGGGTCTCTTATTTCAAAATCAAGTCATCACGGGCTGAAAGATTCAGTTGATATATTTATCAAGCCACTACTTCAAAACCTCTATCCTAATTGCTCATCTAAAGGTTATTTATTTATTTATTTTTTCAAATTAGTTCTGTGCATACAAATTTGGAACATGTGAAAGCACGTTTATTTTATACTGTTGGAATCTATCTAATACTTATTTTTGGTTCACATACTCGTATCCAGATTATGGTTCTTATTTCATTCATGTTTTAGACAAGGTTTCTATATTTTCATGTTGTAGTATCTGGTTTATGAATTCTTGGTTTTTCAATTTAAATGTTGACTTGGATTTGCAAACCTTAATTTCAGAGTTTGACTTTAATGGTGGTTGTGCTTGGTTGCGGCTTGGGATATTACGTTTTAAACTCTTGCTTAGCTGTGATGATCTGGATCCTGCCATGAAGTACTACTGCAAGAATTCACTGGTAGCAGAGAAGATATCTTTGCATAAACTTGAAATTCAGGTTTTTTCCATGAATATATTCATCCAGTCCATGACTAGTTGTAATCAATACCTTTTCAGCAATTTCAAATTTCATGCTATGCATGTGGTGGTCATGACATAAATGCACATGTATATGTATTATACCATATGTATGTGCAAGCATGTGTCAATTGCCATACATGTAGATATATGTAGATATATGTGTTTATACGTGTACATGTGTGCGTGGCACAGCATACTTCTGCAGATTTATGGTTGATCTCATATAAAATCTGAACTTACTCTTTGTATTGCTGTTTTCTGTTGTTGTAATAAGATTAAGCTGAATAACCTTTGAATGATTTTTCTTATAGGTGCGGAAAAAATGTGAGTATTTGGCAGGGCAGATTTCTACAAGAGATTCTGATGGAAAAAAGGCACAGGCTTTGAAAAATCTAGAAGTGCAGCACAGAAGGCTGCAGAGAAAGGTCTAAATTTTTTTACCTTTGTTCCATTTATAGACCACATATTGTAGGTGTTTTTTTATTTTTAAACTTGAAAGTATGCTAGTTTTATTTGATGAACTTTGGTGTCTGAAATAGAAGCATAGGATACCCTCTGATATATTATATATCTTCAGCTTCTATGCACAATGAACTTAATGTCTCTGCTTTTATCTGTTCCTTTTCTTTCATCCGATGATACTTTTTTGTTGCACAGGTTGTGTTCCGCTCTGAGTACCGAAAATTTAAGGGCTTAAAGCACGAATGTGATAAATTTCTTGAACGTGTTACATCTGATGGGTTTTTTCAACATGTTACATCTGATGCATTTTGCAAACGCGTTGCATCTTCAGAAGTTCTAGTGGGTAGTGTTGAAGCCATGAAATTACAACAGATTCTCGACCAAGGCTCCAACTGGCAGGTGTACTTCGCTTTACTTGTAATTGGATGTTTTGATAGCGGCCATTCTTTCATTTTTGTTTTAAGCTGTAGCTCTCCGATCACTAATTGTTCTCTGCTTCTTATATTTATCCCAGAAAATGGCAACTGGTTTTACTGAACAACTATCATCGGACGAGTACCGTGAGCATATTGATTTTGTTCAACCAGTTCTGGTTGCATTATATGAAATGAAATTGGGCTTGTCACTGATTCTGTCACATGTTCTGCAAACAATAATCCTTATTAGAGTTGAGCTGGACAATACGAATATGATTATGGTACTTCTTTAATGTTTTATCCTTTTATATTTTTTCTTTTTAGTGGTGTCTTGTAGCTTTAAATGGCTGACAAAGAGGGTCTGGCAGGGATCAATTTGTTCATTCATAAGATACCCTAGAGTATCTGCTTCCAAGACCATTTCTGTTGACTTAAACAATGGCTCGAGTAATTTTCCCTACTACAATGTTGAAATCCCTACAATCTTCAATGCCGAGGATATAGGTCTACTTGAGAAGTTGATTACTTTTTCCAGTGACAGTGTGACTAATAAACTGGTATGTATTTCATATTGTACACTGTTTTCCCCATAAGGTAATCGCACTTAAGTTATTCTGTTTCTCTGTTTAATTTCTGGCAAACTTTTCTTTTCCTTCTAATCCATCTTTTGATATAAATTCAGCACGCCTTTGCAAGTTTTTGTTGACCAAGACTCGTAACTTTTTGTAACAGGTCCCTGTTACACAACTTAAAGCTGCTCTGCATCGGAACATTCTTGTCCGTGTTGCACATTATGTTGCTAATTCGCAGCTGATGGATTATGCATCTTTTATGGTGTGGTTCTTGCCCATGGTCTTTGCAACTATTTAAGTGGAATTCACTTTTGGAGTGATTCACATATGTTAATACATTTTGTGTTTTGAATCAGCTCTTGGATAAGATATTTAGTGAATTTACAAACCATTGGATGACTATGAAGATTCAATCGAAAACCAAAGATGACTACGCATCTCAGCAATACAAGTTTAGGCCTCGTGCATTTAAACTTGAGAGTATAATTGAACTTGATATATCACCTCTTGGGAAGTCATTTTCAAGTCAAAGCTTTTTGGAATGGAAGGAGTTTCTTTCTGAAGATGAGTATATTTCAAGGGTAATCCTTCTGTGATTTTATTAGTACTAAATGTATGTATTTATTGTTCATTCCTGTTTTCTTCTGGGTGCAAATTACACTTATGTATATGCTTCCTATGTATTTTTCTTATTTTATTTGCTTTTTCTTCCATCTCCTGATAAGGAATTTTTTTTTATCAATTCAGGAGGAAGCTTCAAAGGAACTGGAAGATTCAGAAGAAGAATGGAACCTTACAGAGGATTCCCTTGTGGAAGATGTAGTCCACACTCATAATCAGTTATTTGGGTCATATAATCTTGTTCTATCTGTAAGTTCATTTGGAGGCTCTTTGCTCTGTTTTCTTATTGCTGATTTTTTAATTTGGAGGCTCAATGCTGTGTTTGCATCTTGCTGATCTATGAGTTATGCATATTACCTTTTTTTCTCTTCAGGTGCAAAGAATTTTATTTGATTCAGATTTGTTGGCTTTAGTGAAATTTCTTAATAGAGAACGTAACCAGAAAACTTGTTAAAATCATTTTATTTTATTTTATGACTTTTAGAAAAAATATCAACAGAATATGACTTCTACAAGTTCATTTGAAGCTTCTGTAGCTGGTATTCTACTGATGCAAATATAGATTTAGGTCGAGATATTTGTGGTTAGGTTAACATATATGGTAGGGTCAAATTTTTTCTTATTTTCAAATCCCTAAATGTGTGTGCATTAGGGCCTTGTATCTTTCCTGACATAGTGTTTCTTTTAATTCAGCCCGGTACTTTCCATATCAATGATTTTGACAGAATGCTGTCATTCATAGATTCGCATACGCTTGGAGTAGGCATGGTCAAAGGTAATTTTCTGCAGAGAAATTTAGGGTGGATTTCGTTCTATTCCCTATTTTCATGTTTTTATTCTATTTTGTTTCCAGGTTTGGTGGGTTCATTTCTTTCCAGTTTGGATGCCCTACTTGTACCAGAGAATTTGTTTCGTATTTGTTTGGAGCACAAGCAGATGTTTGTTTCATCTGACATGCCAGCCAGCAAATACAAATTTTACAAGGTTTGCAAATATCAGTGTCCTAATATAAAAAATTTCTCTTCAGTCACATCATATATAACTTTCATTCCTTTATGTGTAGGATCCAAATGCTCCGAGGATGTATGAAATGGTGAAATTGCTTACTCCTCTTCAGCAGCGTATCCATTCCCTTTTAAATGAGTACGAAGATCATCATGAACTTCGGAAAATATTAGATGTAATTGAAATGCTTTTGAATATTCCATTGAGCACCTCCCTAGCGAAGGTATGGATACTTCCATTTAGTATTGTTTATCTATTATTGTGTAATAAGTAGTGCTTTGATGCTTTTTCTTTAATGGATCAATTCACTGTTCATTTGGTTTATTCTTGCTGTCTGATGACTTTTTGTCATGGAGATCTTAGCAGCATACATACGTGTGTGTTGGCACGCAAGTACATGCATATACAAGCTTGCATGCATAGTGTTCGTTGCTATGTGAAGATCCAGTATTGATCTATTTAATTTATTTTTGCTGTGAAGGCTCTTTCAGGATTGCAGTTTCTCATTAACAGGCTCTATTTATTACAAGAAAATGGCTCAAAGTTTGCTTTCTCGGGTAAGAGTTCTCCTTCAATGAGTCTTTTATTTTTTTTCTTTGTGGGATCAGTGCATGTGTACTACTATGTTTACTTTTTCTCTGTCTTCTTATAGATCAATTGAAGCCTATTTATGATCTGGTGCTCTTGTGGCAAAAGATGGAATTGGAGTCCTGGCCTGCCTTGCTTGATGAAGTGCAGGATCAATATGATATTAATGCTGGAAAGGTAAATTATTACTTGTACAGGACTAGGGAATGCTCAGATTTTATGTAGAGGACTGGGAAAATAGCAATAATAATGACCATGTGAAACTTAAGTAACATAACATTTTAGAACACCATTATATTCCATTCTTGCTTGCATCATAACCACTCATGTTTGAAAAGAAAAAAGTTTTGAGTCATTCATGGTTTGTGGGTTTAATTATCAAGTTAATATTCAATTATCAGTTAAAAAGACGGAAGCCTTTAGCATAGTTGATTAATAAATTGATATGTGCATTCATCTTTCTCAAATAATTATGATGAACTGTGGTGCTTATGTATCATAGCAGCCCTGGGCTTCAGTATAGTGATTAATTTTCATTGTCTAATATGATATTTTTGTCTTATTATTTTTGCAGTTGTGGTTTCCTCTCTATTCAATTCTACGACACCGACTTTCTTCAGATGTTGGTGAATATAAACAATCTACTATCCAAAGGCACGTTCAAAATAAATTCATTTTCTATACAATTTATGCCTGCTTTATGTTTCTAGTTTTATAGTTTTTGAGGTTGCGTGACACGAATGCAACTTTGCAGTTTGGAAGACTTCATTCGAACATCCAGCATTGGTGAATTTAGAAAACGCCTTCAACTTCTTTTTGCTTTCCTTGGCCAAATAAATACTGGAATACGCCTGCAAGTTTATTCAAGGTAGGATTGTAAAACTGTGCTATACTTAAAATGCAAAAATTTTTAGAACAAGGGGAAGCTGAAGTTCTCACATCTTTTAGTTTTTCCTTCTCAATCCTACTGGCAGAAATTCCTCATAATGGTTTCATAACACTTTTTCCTGCTCAATCCCACTGGAAGAAATTCCTCATAATGGTTTCATTCCACGTTGGCAGCATGCTGCTAAATTTATAGTTACTAGAAGAATAGTTTTCATATGAAATCTTTTTTGTTTGTCAAGATATATTAATTGTTCATAATTCATGGCAGTCCTTGCGAGAAGAAAAATGTGAAGATTTTGTACAATGCGTTTGGATATTATGTGCAATTCTTACCAGCGTGAGTTCAGTTAACACTTAGTGCTTTGTTATTATCTCCTCCTCATATTTACCCTCATGGTCATTGAGATATTGTGCTGGTTTCATTCTAGAATTTTGGGGCACATAGATTCTTGTAGAAGAAAAATTGAGAAGGAACTGAAAGAGCTTCTCAAACTACGTCAGTGGGAGCATCGTGAGAGTTCGCTGTCTATTGAAAGCTTCAAAAGGACAAGGCAGAAGCTCAGGAAGATTATAGAGAAGTACACAGTAAGTAATGTATTATCTATTTTGTTTCGCAAATCAGCGTAAAGTAATTGATTAAAGGCCCAGACTGCATAACTAGTGATTCAGATGGTGTTCCTGACTGCTGCATGAGTGATCTGAAGACCAGGCGTATTCCACCAACTTGATGTTTTATCATGGATGATTCTATCCTCATAATATATTTCTATGCAAGTTAGCATATGTTCAGCACTGAATCTGTTAGGCAAGGCTGCAAAGGTCATTTTGTACAGTGATATAAGAAAATCACTCTCAGTTGTGTCATGTGTTAATACAAGTCTTACATGGCCTTAAAGTTATGTTAAATAGACTTCTGATTTTGAGAATATTTAAGATGCAAAAATTCCAGTATCAGATTTATTGGTTGACCTTGCAATTCAAGGTCATATCTATTTTTGATGCTTTACTTGAGATGTTTTTTTCTAATATCCAATTGTGGAATACTTTCTCTAATTAGACTGTCTAACATATTATCTTCAATCATGATCGCTGATCAAGTGGAGTCATGTTTGTACATATGGTCCTCAGTAACAGTTTGACAATATAACATGCATGACTGTTTGATAAGTGGACACTACTCCTTGTTTATGGGTTTAGTCCACATTATATATTGGTAAAAGTAGTAATCATGTGCCTCTGTTCTTGTGTGAATAGGTTCTCCTGGAACAACCTGTGATTCTTTTTCTTGAGCAAGATACAGTCAATGGGGCTGAAGCTCAATCTCAACAATGTCAAAAGTTTCTCGTTGATAATGTGAATAGCAAAATAGGGATGATGGATGCTGCTTTTGATTGGACAGTGTTCAATGAGGAAGACAGGTAGGTCTCTTCATCTATTAAAATATTCCTTCTGCTTCATTCTTTTGTAAGAGATCCGAATCCAGAACTTTGACGTGATCTATCTGAAATAGGTGTATGTGGTACGCTGGTTGGATAAAAAAGGCAGATTCTACTCTGCAGAACTTACGGCTTGATAAAATACTTGAATTTGGATATTCACAGTCTAAAGGTGCTGCAAGTCTTCCTTTTTCCTTTATGAATATTCTTGAATTCCTTGTTGCTTGGTTCTTGCATCCCAAAACTTTTCAATATCCGGTCTCAGTAACACAGAAATCTGCTTAGAAGTTGCAGGAATTCTTAGGCAATGCCCAGCTTCTCTGTCCATTTGTCCTTTGTACGAGGATGAATGGAATTCTGTGTGGCAAACACTTCAAACAATATTTAGGGATGCAATGGAGTGTTGCAATCTGTGGAAGGATGCTAACAAGAGTCAAAAGAAGGGACGGGCTTTTTCTTGCCTTCTAAATCTTTTGAAAAGCAGTGGGTTGTCTAGGGACATATTTACTGAGGTATGAACATTGGATGTCTGTTGCTTTTCAGAGCATATTCTTCATATATAATATACCATATATGCTCTCACCTGAGTGACTAGAGATAGTCACCGGGTGAGCTCTACTATCACAATGTAAGCTAATTGTGGTTTTTCTTTTACTGAATGGTTTCTGATAGGATGAAGTTAAATCTTGGTGGTTTGTTCAACCTTCATATGATGTTCAGCATTTGCTGCTGACACAAAGTAGAATTCCTAATGGAGTTTCTGATACTGTTGTTCCAAGCAACTTTCAAAGTTTTCCCCATCAAAATTTTGTTACTGAATGGAAAGCAGCTAATGAATACTACTTCAAGAGCATAGCATCTGTGCTCTTTACTAACAAACAGGTAATACCAAAATTCCAAAAGGATGAACCATTACTTTTCATCTGAATCTAGTCATTTTGGTTTGACCACCAACCTGTTTGTGTTAATGTTATATGCTTTGCAGATTGGCAAGGCAGACCCTTTTCTCCACCAGCTCATCAAAATACAACAAAATCAACAGAAAGCTGCAAATAAATTCGCAAAGCATTTGAGGTGTTTGAAGGAATGCATCTCTACTTTGGAGAATTTATATTCAAATTCCATTGATTCTGATGATGGAAGTGGTAGGAAGTGCTCCATTGGTCAAAATCAACATGCTACCTTCAAATGCATGTGGCAGCAGAAAGTAATTTCTAACCGTGGAATGTCATTTGAATTTGAAGGCTTTTCTTCATAGTTTTAGATAATGATAATTTCCTTTTGTTGCAGCAACTATTTGATAGTTTGTGTGCCATGTCGCATGAAGAGTTGTTGTTGCTAAAGACATTCGAGCATACCCATTTAGACAATTGTCGAACTGTAAAGAATGAAGCAAATGAGTTTCTTGCTTCCATCGAGAAATTTATTCCAGTTCTGCTGAAATCTAAGGTGTGATTTCTGTTCCTCGTGTGTCCTACACTTCTTCCCTGATTTTGGTAGCTCTCACACTGCATCTATGTAAAAATCTGTAACAGGAATCACTGGACAATTACCTTCTTGGCCCAGATAGAGCTATAGCTACAGTGTCTGGCTCTTTGCAATGGTTTTTTATTTCAAAGCAGATGGAACAATTAGTGTTCCAGAACTTCCAGGTTATAAAGGAGTTTCAGGAGCATCTTCTTGCTTTCCATGGGAAAGATGTGGATAAAAGCTCTGTTAAAGATATTTTGCTTGGTCATTTTGATGAAATATTTAAGAAGGTATCTTTGTGTTTCTCCTAGTTCTGAATACATCTTTTGGTGGTGTCATCTTTTGTATGATAAATGAATTCTTTATCAGTAGAGTAATATGAAATCTGATGGAGATTTCCTGGCAAAGTTTTTAAGGCTTTATTTTTTTGGAATTTTTTCAGGGAAGAATTATGGAAGGGGAGTTTAATTCAGCCATGGATACGAAAATTGTATCAGTTGGTACACATGACAAGGACGATTTCCATAAAATTGATGTTGCATTTTGGGAAGCTCTAAGAACTACATTTGAACATATTGGGGGCACAATGCAAAGATTAGGTTCGCCAAGTAATGGAGATGGTCATCCAGACAAGTCACTGGGGAAAATTACCTCTTGGGAAACAATATTTAACTCATTCATGAAAAATCTGAGCTTGGACTGTTTATGTGATAAGCTTTTAAGAACAATATTTTATGCTGTGAGTTTTATCTTACTTTTTTTTTGTTGGTTTTTGGCTTGTGAATGAATACACTAAATCATCTATTGTGCTGTGCTCAGGAAAAACTGGTGAATCATTGTGGTGGTAAATCTCGCAGTGTTTTTGTCCAAATTGAAGCACATTTTAAGCATCTGCATTTGTGTTTGGAAATCTTGTTCAACTTTGGTCATGCTCTGATGAAAGAACTTTTAGTTATGCGCAAAACTGTAAGTTGGTTTTCTTTTTGTTTGGTAAGAAAACTGTAAGTTGGTTTTCTCTGCTTGTTAATCATGCCTATAATCTTAAAGGGAACTTTGTCTGTCTTCTTACATTCCCTTTTCTTTTGTTGGTGGGGGTCAAAACAGCTAGCTAACAGCTAATTATATGCTAACTCTTACATTCCCTTTTCTTTTGTTGGTGGGGGTCAGGGAATGGGAACATGGGACTGAAGTCTCATCCTAAATGCTCCCATTCCCATAAAATGGGTTGGAGAGGTTTTCGATCTGGTCATACTCATATCTCAAGGATCTGTGTGTGTGTTTGTAACTTTTCTCTTATTTTCTGTCATCCTCCCGTTTCTCACTCTTTTTTTACCAAGATCAAACATGGAGGTGGTAATCTAATTCTCATATCTCACCTCGTTTTGCAACTAGAACTGCTACCACCCACCCATAAGCTGCCTATAAAGCCAGTACTACTACTATGCACGACCTACCATATCTTCAATGCCAAGGTACAGTGTTGTGATGCCATCTACAACATCCATCCCCACTCTGAACCTTTCTTCTCCAGTTTCTTATGCCCTGGTGGACATCTTTGCCTTCTTTCCTCAACTCTGCCATTAAAGCATGTAAACCTCCTTCCAATTGCAATGCTCAACATCCAACAGAACCACCACATCTCTAACCTTTCACTAAAACATCCACAACCACAATCTATCCCACCATAAGCTAAATTTTTTTGACCATTTTCACTGAGCAACAAGGCTTGCATGCCTTTATGTATGAGAATACAGATGTGGAAGTTAAAGGGCATTTCATCTGTTACATTGAACTGGAGGTGCTATTTTATTCAAATTTAAGTTTGTAAAACATTCACTTGGTTATTTTTAGGAAGTTAAATTATTCTTGTCAGTGATTCTTGAAATTTGAATAACGGTCGTTAATATGTAAATTTGTATGCAGGTATCTTTAACAATTCATATGCTTGCAAAAGTTTTAGCTTTATATTCAAAGGGGTCTGGGATCTCTTCTGAAGACCAAGGGGATGATGCTACTGGTGATATGTCTCAAGATAAAACTGGAACAGGTATGGGGGAGGGTGTAGGACTGAACGATGTCAGTGATCAGATTACTGATGAAGATCAACTTCTTGGATTATCTGAGAAGGTATGGATTTGAGCATATTGAAATTTCCAACCAATTTATCATGCTAGGTTTTTCATGCGGCACTTTGTCACAAGATGTTATTAAATTTTCCTCTGCCTGTTTCTGCAGGGCAACGAAGAACAAGATGCCTCAGGTGAAGTCCCAAGTAAAAATGATAAAGGGATAGAGATGGAGGAGGATTTTGCAGCTGATACGTTTAGTGTCAGTGAAGACTCTGAAGAAGATGCAAATGAAGATGATGGGGATGAGCAATTAGAATCCGCAATGGGAGAAACTGGAGCTGATGGTGAAATGGTTGATGAGAAACTTTGGAATAAGGATGAAGATGAAACTCCTAAAAATTCAAATGAGAAGTATGAATCTGGGAGTTCAGTTAGAGATAGGGATGCAAGTTCTAGGGAGCTTAGAGCCAAGGAAGATACTGCTGCCACTGCTAAGGAACCTGGAGAGCTTGATGTTCATGAGCTTGACGAAGAAAATGGTGAGATTGGAAGCCAGGATGATCTTAATGATGGAGAGAATGCAGATGACATGAACATGGACAAACAAGAACCAGTTGTAGATTCTTCAGGATTAAAGCCTGATGAAGATATGGAGTTGGATGAAGCTATGGAGTTGGATGATCCTGAAATGCATGATGAACATGATGAGAATGGAAAGCAAGAAGAAGAGAAAGCTTGTTCAATAGATGAAACCATGGGAGAGGCAGTGACAGAACAACTGGATGGAACTCCTGAAAGGGATGACCCAAGTAGAGATCATGAAGAGAATTCTGAGATGAATTCTGGATTAAGCCAGGATGTGTTCGAACTGGGAGTATCTGACTCCAATAGTGATGATGTGCCTAACACAGAATCTTCAACACAACCAAAGGGTGACTTGAAGGCATCAAATCCAGGGGATATAGCACCAGAATCAAACTGGACAAATAGCAATGATACTCAGAATGACCTTACTCCTGTGAGAGGTTTACCTTCTGGAAATGCCTCTGAGATGGATATGATGCTTTCTGAGTCATCAAATAACGGGAGAAATGCTGGTGAACAGCCAGAAAGTCAACTTCCTAGGCAAGAATCTTCATCTGCTTGGAAAAGCCAACCAAACCCTTACCGTAGTGTTGGGGATGCACTCAAGGGGTGGGAGGAAAGAGTTAGAGTGTCTGTTGATCTTCAGGAAGATGATGTGGAGGCACAGGATGTCAATAATGAAAATGCAGATGAGTTTGGATACGTCTCTGAGTATGAAAAGGGAATGGCACAGGCTTTGGGACCTGCAACATCAGAGCAGATTGACAAAAATGTTGATGGCAATAAGACCAATGAAGATGGTCTTACAACACATAAAGATGGCCTTGCTGAGATGGAAGTTGAGAAGAAAAAACATGAAACACAGCCTAACAGAAGGTCTGCTTCAATCCTTAAAAATAAGATAGAGGATCAGATACATCTTTCTGGTTCAGAAAAATTCCCTGGTGAAGAATCTCAAGAAATTCTTAGCCATCAGGATGGTGAACCTGAAAGCATGGTAGAGGATCTGATCTCTGTCAAGAAGTCTTACTTCAGTGATGACATACATCAGCTCAGTAAACTTTCCGTAAATGACGATGACATGGGGAAAGCACAAGATCCTGGGGAATTTTCTGATGATGTTATAAACAATGCTACTGTTCTCTGGAGAAGATATGAGCTGGCCACAACAAGATTGTCCCAAGAGTTGGCTGAACAATTGCGTCTTG
Source organism: Purshia tridentata (assembly GCA_003254885.1). Lineage (NCBI taxonomy): Eukaryota > Viridiplantae > Streptophyta > Magnoliopsida > Rosales > Rosaceae > Purshia > Purshia tridentata. The sequence goes on from QANT01001133.1 coordinate 47,924, forward strand.
TCATGGAGCCTACGCTAGCCAGCAAGCTTGAAGGAGATTATAAGACTGGCAAACGGATTAACATGAAGAAGGTAAGATGCAAATCCATCTCGTGTACACTTAAAATATTTCTATGCATATTTTAATAATTTTTCTTTTCGATGTAATATTATTAGGTGATTCCATACATAGCAAGTCATTATCGGAAAGACAAAATATGGCTAAGACGGACCCGGCCTAACAAACGTGATTATCAAGTTGTCATTGCTATTGATGATTCCCGTAGTATGTCTGAAAGTCGCCGTGGGGATGTTGCTATTGAAGCTCTGGTGACGGTATGCCGTGCAATGTCCCAACTGGAAATGGGGAGCCTGGCTGTTGCAAGCTTTGGAAAGAAAGGCAACATAAGGTTGCTGCATGACTTTGATCAGCCCTTTACAGGAGATGCTGGAGTCAAGGTCAGTGCCATTAATATCAATTTTATCTTGTAATGAATTAAAAAATACTGTAGAGGTTATTTACATCTTTGGCTCATGGGGGGAAGAGTTGGATGTGATTAGGGTAATCTCTGTTTTCTTATTTCTACTTGTCAAGTGGCATATAGCCTGAAATGTCTCTTACTGATGTTGTGCAGATGATCTCTAGTTTATCATTCAAGCAGGAGAATACCATTGCTGATGAACCAGTTGTTGATCTGTTGAAGTATCTGAACAACAAGCTAGATGAAGCAGTTGCAAAAGCACGATTCTCCTCCGCACAGAATCCACTACAACAGCTTGTTTTGATAATTGCAGATGGTCGGTTACATGAGAAGGTAATTTCTTTTTCTTTTCTTTTAGATAATTTCTTTTTAAATAGCCAACAATTGGTTGTTGCTGCTTGTCTTTTCCAATTTCAGAGTTTCTTTTTTTTTTCCTTTTTGTGTTTTCAATTTCATTTGTTCAGGAGAATTTGAAGCGGTGTGTTAGGGATGCCTTAGCTAGGAAGCGTATGGTTGCATTTTTGCTTCTCGATAACCCACAAGAGTCTATCATGGACCTCACGGTAATTCTCCATACTTTTTGTTTGATGCATTTGTCTATCCTTTCTCCTCTTTTTTGTTAGATTGGAACAGTGGGTATCTAATTCCGGAATTTTACTTTTTGCAATGTCTTTTTGACTCCTTAGGAAGCATCTTTTGAGGGAATGAATGTTAAATTTTTGAAGTACATGGATTCTTTCCCCTTCCCATTCTACATTGTACTAAGAAACACTGAAGCACTTCCTAGGACTCTTGCTGATTTATTGCGACAGGTAAGCATAATGGTGCATATCTTGCATGCCCAAACTGCATTTCTATTGACTGAAATCTTTGACCTGCTGCTTGCAGTGGTTTGAGCTTATGCAGTATACAAGGGACTGACAGAATCGGTGCAAATTCAAAGGTCATTTTCTTCCATATTGTCAACCGAGGAATTTGGGTGATGCTTTTTGGAATCAAAAACCAAAACCAAGATCTGTCTCCATGACCATTTGTATATGGGTTTGGTATCCTAAATAGTGGAACTTCAAACTTGTATAGAAAACTAAAAACACCCACCAACGGAAAATTCTTGTATAGAAAACTATTACAATCATCATGATCAATGAAGATCCACCAGTTTTGCACTAGGCCTTTTCTCATTCTTCAATTTTCTTTTACTGTGGTGCATACAATTTATCTATTGATCCGGGTTAGTTGTGTCTTTTAAGGTTTAAGTTCCAATAAATCCAATTTCTTTTGTATTAACTTGTCAAATTTTAGGGGAAACAACTTGCCCAATTGTTACCAATGGCTTTGGTAGTAAATATAGGCAACAACTGGATTAAATTGGGGTGGGCACGGGGCAGGTTGAGTCGTTATTGACCTCATCCCGTTTCCAAAATTGGAGATTGGGACATTGATACTGAGTCATCCCAAGCCAAATCGGTTCAGTTTGGTTTGGTATCAACTCCGGTCACAATAGCAAAATTGTAAAATTTGTATCCTTTTCAGTTTCACAGGGGCTCCAAAAACGAAAACAAAGCTAGCCCGAAAAAGGCTTTAAGAATATTGCATCCATTTGATTTGAAAAACAAACACAACCACCACAATAAAGATAGCCCAGTTGACTAGCTACTCATCGGCTAGCAAACAAATCAAAAAGGAAATACAATTTGACAGAAATAAGAGAGAAAGAAAGAAAGAGATATTAATATATACAAGTGAAAATGCATACAGAAATCTGAATCACTCGGCAGTCGGTGTTGAGAGTAAGAATTCATTTTCTCATTGATTTGCTTTCTTGTTTTGGAGCTTGATTATTGGGATTTTATTTTATTTGACAAGGAGCAAATCAGGCAGCGAATATTTCCAGATCTCAATGTAATTATTAGCGGATTGCAAGGCTGATTCTTAGCTTCTAGAATTTTCTTTGTACAACATCCTATTGTATAAATACATGTAACACAATATGCAACATATATGAAAATTTTTTCTTTCCTTTGTCACAATTTTAACATGGTGGATCATTTCGTATAGGTACACTATAAACTTTATCATTTGATTTGTTTGATATTTTAATTATCTACTAACTAAAATCTTATGCAAAACTAGTTCATTTTAATTAAGTACACTTGGTACCATACTCGATACCAACATCGCCTTGAGCAATCTAAGGAACTTGATAGTGATCCTTTCACACAAGAACTTGTCTCTTGCTAATGATTAATCATTTTCCAAACATTTGTTTGAAAAAGTTGTAATTTGAAATTATTTGAACTTTCTGTATTATTTGGAATTAGAAAACTTCCTATAATATTTGGAATTATTAATCATTTGAACGTGCTGTATTAATTTGGAATTATAAAACGAAAACGAAAATGGAATTGTAAAACTAAAGCCAAAATGAAATTTTAAAATTAAAAACAAATTGGAATTGTAAACATAACCATAATCGAATTACATCAATTGAATAAACATAACCACATTCTTATAACAATCAACACAATCATTAGGGGGGACGACGTCTTAGTTGGCGTTGATACGTCCTCGTGTCCTGCAAGTGTGTGCCCTCCAAAATATGTTGCAAACTAGCTACAACTTAATAGAGGTGAATGGGATGTGTGACAACAACTTTTTCCCTCTATCAACAATCGACTGAGTAATCAATAACATATGTGCCTTACGCTTCTAATGGCAAAATATGCTCAAAAGCAGAATTGTTTATTTTTGAATAATGTCTACAAAAAAATCAACTAAATCAAAAATCCTTTAGTTATATAAGTGTTATCGAATAAATGAACAGTTTGTATTTAAATAGTGGTTTCTTGACCAAATTGTTTGTTTATTTGATAACAGTTATATGATCAAACAATTTTTGATTTAATTTTTTTTGCAAAGATAATTTAATAGGTAATTTAACAAATGAACGATTCTGATCTTGAACTTGAACTGTTGAATAATCATTTTTAGGGGTTGGGTGTGATCAAGAGGTACTCCTAGATGTGACCTAAATATTACCCTTTTAAGAGTGTTAATAGTGTCACCCTAAATAAAAAGGATAAATTAGAAATTCCTGAAATTTTCTAGGTTTTGGGTGATTTTTTTGTTCTTGTTAGAAGCTAAATGTGTAATTTAGATGAGGATTTTTTCCAAAGAAACCTAATTTAGACAAGGATTATTTTGGAGGGGGGTGTCAGGGACCCACAATACAATAATCTTAATCTAAAATGGATAGGATCATACGTCATACACTGTCGTCCGGACAACCCGTTACCCGCCTCCACCTGCAAGTTTGATACTGAACAAACAGCAAACTAGGCTAACGATATAATCCACAGCCACCCTAATCTTAACCGACACGTGTCAGTCCCTCCTCCCTCTTTGGCCTTCACCTATATATAACCATTTCCGGTCACCCAACCCCCTCTCCATTCTGTCTCTCATTCTCTCACTCACATTCCTTGTTTCTCTGTTTCATGCACATCGGAACCCTAGCTTGCTCCGGCGAGCTTCTCCGGCTACCGATGATCGCTTTTCCGGTAAGGTTCTTCGATAAGCTTCGTTGTTGTATCTGAAAATGTTAGTTGGATTCGGTGCGGTTCTTGTCCGATCCAAGACCTGGTTCCACAGAAGGAAAAAACGCTGATTCGTTGATATTTAGATTCGTTTCGTTGTGAAATTTATCAAATCTGTATCATATTCGAAAGCTTTGTTATTGTAAATACCGTACACTTCGTTTTTGTTTTGATTTGTAAATTTTGTACAGTACGAGAATTAGAGATTGAATTTTGGATAATAGAATTTGCGAACGTTTTGGGGGTTTGAGTTTGAATTGAATTTTGTGAACTTCGGAATTTGAGTGATTGAGAAGGTGGCTAAGATGAATTTGAGCGCTGCCGAGGAAGAATCGGCGCAAGAGATTCATATACCTGCCGATATTGATTGGCAAATGCTTGATAAATCTAAGTTCTTCTTCCTCGGCGCTGCGCTCTTTTCAGGTGTTTCGGCGACCCTTTACCCTGTTGTGGTGTTGAAAACCCGACAACAAGTAGCTCAATCCCAAGTTTCATGCATCAAAACTGCATTTTCGATGGTTAGGCACGAGGGGTTTAGGGCATTGTATAGAGGATTTGGGACTTCTTTAATGGGTACAATACCTGCTCGGACGCTGTACATGGCAGCGCTTGAGGTTACAAAGAGTAACGTCGGGACTGCCACGGTTAGGTTAGGATTTGCAGAGTCTACTGCAGCCGCCATTGCCAATGCAGTTGCAGGGTTGAGTGCAGCAATGGCTGCACAGCTTGTGTGGACTCCAGTTGATGTTGTGAGTCAGAGACTGATGGTCCAAGGTGGTGTGAGGCCAAATTCCAAAGTTCCTAATGCATCTGATTGTAAGTATAATAATGGGATCGATGCATTTAGGAAAATTCTTCGAACGGATGGGCCAAGGGGCTTGTATAGAGGGTTTGGGATATCGATTTTGACATATGCACCATCGAATGCAGTTTGGTGGGCATCATACTCTGTTGCTCAAAGGCTGGTTTGGGGTGGAGTTGGATGTCATTGTTTTAAGAAAGGGGCTGAGAGTAATGAGAACGGGGTTACGAATGGGGTTACCACGTATACACCGGATTCAAAAACAATAATGGCAGTTCAGGGAGTCAGTGCAGCCATGGCTGGTGGCATGTCAGCCTTGATCACAATGCCCCTTGATACAGTTAAGACAAGGCTGCAAGTTTTGGATGGGGAGGAGAATGGGCGGCGCGGACCAACCATGGGGCAGACTGTTCGGAATTTGGTTAAGGAAGGCGGGTGGATGGCTTGTTACAGAGGATTGGGGCCGCGGTGGGCTTCTATGTCAATTTCTGCAACCACAATGATCACTACCTATGAGTTTCTCAAACGGCTCTCCACAAAAAACCAAGAGGTTTTGACCTGATGAAACAGTAGAAAGAAACAGTTGTTTGGTGCTCTGTCTAATCCTGTTTATGTTCTCTTTAAGTTTTCTCTGTTGTTTTCTCTTCTTGCAAGCAAGCAAGAAGTTGTGTCTGTCTTTTCTTTTATGTTAACCTGCTCACTTGGTTCATCAATGTAACACAATGCAGGCTTTTTTATTATATACCTTATTTTGTTATCTCAATGGATCTTTGCAGAAGCACAACTTCTGGTTTATGCAAATAAGAAAACTCAGTAACAATGTGATTGAAATGTTTATGTTATGTTATTAAATTGGTAAATCTAATTAGGTGGATTCATATTTCAATGTCTATGTAACATATTATACATGTGGCAAAACAAAATTAATTTCAAAATATTTGGATCGTTTTACATAGCTTATGATTTCAAGATTCCTGGGATTGAAAATTGGAGCAGCAGTTGCATCATTTAGAATTCTGGTGAAATGCAGGCTTTGGTAGAAGTCCTATGCTAGTGATGATAAGTTCATTAGGGTTATATGTTCATTGGATTTAACGATTTATCTTAAATTTCAACCATGTTCCATATCCACTAGCGAGAGTGTGAAGCCTGTTACTCTTTTTCTTATTATATTTAATATTTGTAGTTAAAGAGAGTGCACATGCTAGTTAGTGGGAGAAATTTCAAACAATTATGTTGGGATGCTTGCTGTGGATAAGTCTAATTGGGCTACACCTAACCTTTGAGAGGAGGTGGGGCTGGAGAGTAGTACCATTCAAGACTTTTAATTAATCAGTGGGCCCACCATATCTATAATCCATCTTTTCTTTTCTTAACCATCTACACACTCTCCAATTTAAATACAGAGTTGAAGTTAAAATGTATCAAAGGGTTTGATTTATATTCTGTCTTCACATAAAAATATTAGCCATTATAATTAATTAGTAAAAGCTTTTGCTATGCATCGAATGTGTTGATATTTATATGTTTGATTCCATAGTAGTGAATGTGATCTGTATTTATTTGAGGAATCTTAAGGGGACCGACTTGGTTTTCACCTGATTATATAATATATTTACTGTACGCTGCACATCCAGATTTGTATGATTATGCGATGCATGTGTTAGATTTTGTAACAGTTGAAACGCCTATGGGTCATGGTGGTTATTAAACTTTGTAATGAGGTTTCTCAAGCTCCTAATTCATTTGGAGATGGAAGAGAAAGGGTTTTTGGGTTTATTGGGTTGGGCTTAATTGATTTATAATTATAATATAGTTTTTTTTGTGAGATATAGAAGAGAGGTGATTCGAACTTAAGACCTCTTTCAATATTAAAGAGAGAAATACCACTAGGTGAAAACAACTAAAATTATTTATTTATGTTAATCTAAACTCTAAAGTCATTAGATCGTAACTATATTATCAAATTGTCAAAAATAAATAAATCAATATTTATGAATTTGACTTTAATTAGAAACTAAAGTGAATCACACAATTAGATTGAAACTTTGGTCCATCAACATATGGTATGGTCCATCCAAGTCCAAGGTTAATACAAATCCAAGCACCAAACAAGAAGTTGGAATGAAAAAAGCAAAGCTGACAAATACAAGAAAGCAAGATGGGCACATGAAGTAGTACACCAAACACCATTGCTGAATGCTGAGGTAGACTGAGATGTACTAAACTAAACAGATGAGGCATATACGAAAAGAGAATCACCATTGGAATTAGTAGCAGTAGCTAGAAAGATAAACCATCACCATGTCACATTCTTCAAAGTTCTCAAAGACTCCTCTTTTCTTATCTACCATGCTCCTTCTACTAAGACGTTGGTTTTTCAGTTTTCATCCCTAATTGCATTATGCTGCTTTTTCGTGGCCTCAACCATGTGTTCTTCTCTTGCATTTCTTGGATCAACATGCGTTATAAGAGATATATCATAAGAATTATTAGGTTTTGGCTGCAGTCCGTTTCTTCGATAAGCAAATTCTGCCAATGCAATAATGCAGTAACTTTCCCAAACTTCTATTTATGGTATGACCTCAGTCTTCCCATCAGTGGATGATGAAACTGTGGTAATACAAATCTGAATCCAAAACCTTTTCATAGAGCTCTCCAAAAATGTTATGAGAATTTATAAATCTAAACCTGATGTGATTGTTTTTGGCACTACATGCAAGCAAAGGCTTAACAGTATTGGTACTCCATTTTAAGCTTTTAACTTACTGCATTCCACTTTGTGAGTGTAGAACAATTGTGAAATACTCATTTTGGAGTGCGAGTGACCAAAGCATAAGTGCTAATAACAAGAACATTTCTCTAAGGTGAAAGTTAGTAATATATAAAGCATGCAGAGTCTTCTTAAAGTTGGTAATAACAATGACCGTCGTAGAAAACCTATCAACCACCTCAAAATTGAAACCATTCTCTTTATTGGTGGCAAATTTGAAGTATAGCCACATTGAAGGCCACACCAAAATGACTTGGTCCAATAAAAGAGAATACATCGCCATCTTGTTCTTTCCATTGAGAAAAACTATTCAAAAAAAAGTCCGTGTTGTATGGTGGAAAGCTATCTTGTTGGGAAGACCATGTCAGTTTGATAACAAGACTTCCAACTTTTGAGGAAGGCTTGTTTCTGCCTTGTATGCATATTGATATTGACGATACTACTCATGCAATTGATGATGAAGATACGAATATTGAAAAGCTAGAATTACTTAAGACATATGAAAAGAGTCGCAAATATTTTATAGGATTAAACAATAAATCTATCACAAATGCATAGTGGAAGTATGATTAGGAAGCACTAAGAAGAGTCATTAGAACTAAAATCTAAAGGGGGCAGTACCAATAGTCTAAACAGAGTTTTATAAAATAAAAGTAAAAGTATTAATCAAAGTATTGGGTGTTAAATGTCATGCCGAGCTCTCTTGTTGCTGCATGAAGGGCATTTGTACTGCTTAATCTGTTTTGCTCTTGCAGGGGTTATCTTCACACACTTCATATGGAACCATGTCTCACAGAAGTCGCACAAAATCCAGGGTTCATCTAACGAGGAGGGTCCGCCTCTGCCACAAGCCCCGCATGTCTCTTCATGTTCATCTTCCTCATCTTCCTCCAATCCCTCATCTTCATCCTTTGCCTGCAATACTTCTGAATGTCTTCCCTGAGATTCTGATCCCCGCTGCTTTTTTGTCACAGAAAAAAAATAAGAAAAGAGATAGAAGCAGGCTCAAATCAATTTACAGTTCTAATAAGCCATTAACCCCCAATATTTATCAATTGAAAAACAAAAACCAAGGCATAAAATGTTATTTTACCGCTTTGGAGTTTGACTTGGATTTACTGCTACCATGATTTGAAGATGGCTTCTCCTTTACTTGCTTCTTTGCAGTACCAGTCACAACTTCAAATATGGTTGGAAGTTCATTCATCATATTGAAAAGTCGCTTCCTGCAGCAATAAAACAATAATGCATCGAATGGAAGCTGAGAACCTCATAGAATATCAAAGAAGTCAAATTTGAATTTTGGAACCTGAAAAGATGGCAACAAAAGCAATATAAAAGAAAGCTTTGAAAACAAAAACAAAAAACATTAGAAAACAAAATAAAGCTAGTGGCTGCCACCTATTTTAGTGTAGTATAGTTCAAGTCTTACTCAAATCAGAAAAGGCAATAGATGTATAACAAGGAAGCACAAAAAGTTTTGATAACTGTACTGTACAAACGTGCAGCACCCAATCAAGAGAAACTCCACTCAGAGTGTGCAACTTACCTGTCAGCCTTGTCAAACCCAAATCTGGCACCAAAATAGAAGGCAACAGAAAGTAGCCATGCATCACTATGAACAGCGACCAAAGATAGCCAGTCCTTTTGTTCCATACCATCTCTTGCAAAGTTAATACCCAGTGCAGGCTCGGGCAGCTCTGGAGGCACTTCTTCAGCAGGTAGGTTGACTTCCCATTGCTCACTAGGATAGCCATACAAGCTAAGATTCTCCTTCTCTGTAAGTAGAAAATAACCCATAAAGGTTGGTTGAAACAGACGGCAAAAACAGAGCCACAATACGATGTAACAGCCAAAAAATGACAGCTGACTTTTGCTTTTTTGGTAAATAAAATGATAATGGAAAAGTCTATTAGGTAGAGCTTTAATTGTCAACAATCATTGAAGTATGATAAATCAAGCCTTATGAAGATTTTATTACGCCCTGAATATATATACACATATATGAAGCTTTCGTGGTGGGGCAGATAATTACTACTGATTCAGAGAAACCATATAGAAATCTTCAAAACAATATTGCACAAAGGTTGCACAAAGGGCCACAAAAGAACAACACAAACATTATATGATAACAAAAACAACAATCATCATTGTCAGCTTTACTTCATAACAGCCTTGTCCAGTTAAAACATGTAGATTTGTCCTACTTCTCTAAAACCATATAAGTTAGAATACCCATTAAAGATTATTTCACCAAGTAGAAAGACTTCAATAACACCATGATTCGATAGCAATCACCAAAACACAAATACCCAACAACGAAAATTCCTAAAATGCTATTAAAGAATAATGACTGTAAAATCTTCATTTTTTTCTTTCTGATAATTGACATCGTAAGCATATCCATTAACAAGATTTAAACAAAGACTCCTATATACAACCATGAACCTCTTCATAGATACACAAGAGTGCAAACAGCAATTTTGAATGACCAATATATTAGATTTCTGACTGTAGCCTGAAAGGATGTATTGACAACCTAGTTAAGTCTAAAAAAAAGATGTCACACTTATGAAATAATTTATATCGAATAAACAAAGACAAAGACTTACCAGGATCACACTGCTGGTATAACTCATCAACATCTGCAATGGGAAATCCAGAATATATTAAATCACTCTAAAGTCAAACCAAAAGAAATCAGGTCATAATGCAAACAACTAAAGCTCCAACAAAGTCTTTCTAAAATCACTTCAAAAACAAACTTTAATGGCCTTTTTATATTAGTAAAACACAATCTGGTCAGAAGTTTTCTTTCAAATCTCAAACAAAAACATAACAACAGTAACGAAGTATCATTTTAGCTTATCTTCTCATGGAATTTCTCATAAAACCCAAACACTAAAGATACAAAACCTAAAATTCCAAATCAAAAGAATTTTTCTACAATACCCAATGAGCTCAAAAACAAAAAAAGAACAAAATTAAAGCAAAGCGCATAATTCCAATAAAAATCAACTTTAAACACTCAATTCACCAATCTTCTATCATTTTCTTTTCCTTGATTTTCTCAGGACCAAACACAAAAGATATATGAGCCAAACCCATTTCAAAAGAAAAATATATATTACCCGATAACTCTATTCCCCTGGAAATGACACTCTAGGGGGAAACAAACACATTATTCCAAACCTAAAACAACATTAAACACTAAAATTAATATTTTCTGTCGTTTTCCTTTCTGGGTTTTCTCCGCAAACAAACACAATTCAAAACCATTCGTGAACCCAGCAATGAAACATGCAACGACCAAACCACAAGACCAATTTCGACAACTCAAATCAATACAACATGAGTGAAAATCACCAATTTCTTTCTGCGTTTTCTCAAAAACAAAAGTAGAAGTTAAATGAGTTAAGACTTAAGACAAAATTTAAAGAAGAAAAAAAGAAAAATAAAACAGACCAGCAGTCAGGGCCTTGATCATGCCAGTTCTGCGGCCCTTGAAATCTCTGAAAACCTCTTCGACTGTTCGAGGATTGTAGAGTGCTCCACCACTACCGCCCTTCATTGTTCTCTCTTTCTCTCTCTGCTTCACTGTCTCTCTGAGAAAAATCAAATCAACAGATTTGAGTTAGGCATCGGGGGAGAGTTTACCAGGGTATTTACTAAATAGGGGGGCGTGCGTTTTTGAGATGTGGGTGAGGACAAGGATGCGAATATTGAGTTTCATAGGGATTGTTTCGAGAATTCGAGTGTGCTTTGTATCATTTAATGTTTCTGACTATGTGATGACTGATGAGTCCTTTTCTTTTTCTAACTTACCTCTATATTCTTAAGGGCTGACTTAGCATTCCAAACAATAATTTATATATTAAAATTAGAGAAATTTTTATGGAATAAAGTATAAAAATATAGGTATCTTATTGGATTGAGATATTATAAATCTTAAAATTAATCAAAAATGGCACCTTCACTCGTACGCATTTTACTACCCAATAACCCATTTTAAATTACTTACCCTTAACTATAAAAATTAAAAGAAAAAACTTGTTTTCTTTAAAGTCCATTATAAAAATAAAAAACTCCAATTCACTTTTTTATCAATCTTCTATTTTATTATTTTCATTTTATAATATATTTTCATGATTTAAACTGTTCATATTTTAGATCTAACTATGAAGATCATCTTTATAAAAAATCAACCAAATCAAAAATCGTTTAATTATGTAACTATGATTTACTGTTAATTTATTTATAACGATTACATGATCAAAAAATCTTCGATTTAGTTGATTTTTTACATAGATGATATTTAAATAATCATCTAAAATATGAACAGTTCATATTATTTGATTATGAGTGTCGCTATTCGAACAAAATTTTTTGGGCATTGAGTTGTTTGGCCTTCTTTTAATTACATGATCAAAAAATCTTCGATTTAGTTGATTTTTTACGTAAATAATATTTAAATAATTATATAAAATATGAACAGTTTATATTATTTGATTATGAGTGACGCTAAACATAATTTTTTGGGCATTGAGTTGTTTGGCCTTCTTTTATTTTTGGGTTATGGAGTAGTTTGGTCTTTGGTCTTTGAAAGGCCAGAAAAGAACAATCAAAAGGTTATATTTCTAGAATAACCCCAATTATCAACTCAAAACACCTACAATACCTATATCTTTTCTTGTCTTCCGTTCTCAACGTACCCAAACTCTAGATTTTTTCAAACCTCTGCCCTTTCACCGTCCTACCCTCTTCTTATCTTTTGATGTTTGATAAGTTTTATAAATTTAATGCCATCTTATACAAGTGTAGTAGGCTTGTGAACGTATATGAATCAATGATTTTTCTTTTTTCCAATTACTGATGCTTATTAGTAGGCTTGTGAATGCATCTTCAACAGAACTTTTAATTTAAAACCAAGGTCAATTGTCTGCACAAACAAAACACACAATTATTGATCCTCACATGCAGAAGTTTTTTAAACCGGGATCAATGGTCTGCACATACTCGCAGATTATTCATCAACACACACATGACAAATTGTGTTCTTCTCACAATGCATCAGTTAACAATAGTTCATCAAGCATGCTTGTATTCACCCAAACACTAAAAAGAAAAGAGGGTTAACCGCAGAATGTAAAGGTTAACACTGTTGATGAAGAACCACTCGAATGGAAACTTCAACTGAGCCAAGGATGACTTCCCAATGGGAACACTAGCAGCCGTATTCTCCAACAGAACACAGAACACAGACTGCTGTGATGATTCGTTCACCGGAGGATGGAAAGATGGTGCTGGTTCCCTCCGCCTCGCATATCAACAAAGGGAACTTGCATGGTCCCACCGATGTGAGAGGGGTAGCCAGAGAACCTGAAATCATGCCGTGGAAAGATATCATCACTGTTGGAGGTGCTTGTGACTTCAGAGCAAGAGGGAGTGGAAACACCATCTCTATAGTTTTCAGTCTCATGAACTTCAGATTCTGACATATTTCCAGTCAGATGTAGCTGAGCAGAGCCTGATACATCCATTCTATGGTTTGTGGTATTAGGCTTGGAATCTTGGACCTTCTTCATGTTGAGAAAACGCCCACCAGATCCTCTAGCCCTCTTTAATGCATGAACATGTCGAGATTCATGAAGATAGGGCTGCACATATTTCACAAGGGCTTTCTTAGAGAATTTTGCTTTTGTCAGTCAAATTAGGTACTCTCCATAACAGCACGACCCAGAACACAGAGAGCGGCATTTACAAAATCAGGAAAAACCTTCACATACCTTACGAACTTTGACAAGTTTGTTTTGAGCTTCTAGCTTGGCACGATATTGTCTCCGCCTGAGAATTGCACGGTACTGTTTTGCATTTACATAAATCGGTTCATCTTCTTTAAGATCAAGAGGCAAGGGAACCCGAGCAGAAGCAATCCCCATCCCCTGGGGATGATGAATCTGGAGACATTTAAAGGTTAAATATCTCATAATTGCAATGGAAAAGGCACATTCTTATGCAAAACCATCAGTGTACTTTTATAAATCTTCAAGTCATGTTTTAACTAAAGGACAAAAGAATCAGAATCTATATCACAACCACTAGATTATAGAATCCACAGGGTCTCCACAGATGAAATATAATAATATCTGATAAGACTTTGTGTTTGATCCCAACAAGAAAAGGTCTTCAAGCTTAACCTCACCTTGTCATAATCATTTTGCATCTATGCCTTAAATTCAAACTTTATAAAGATCTAGTCTAGGGTTAATAGAAAGGCAAGAAGAAACTTTACTTCAATAAAGAATTATTAAGATAAGGAAAACTGGAATAATAAGAGCAAAGAAGATGCAAAGCAAAACAGAACAAGAATTATAAGTTGGAAAAAAATACCTACTTTAAGAACCATGAATTATCTATTGTGCATACACTTTAAACAATTTGCAAGAAGGATGCCTAGGAAGGTGCTACATGGCTAAAAGATCATATGTAAACTTCGAAAAATTTTAATGCTAAGTTGATAATGGTTGCAACTGTCATAACGAAATATGAGTTAATTATGTATTCTCAAAGATGGTTACAAGAACCTACTGTAGAAACTTCGAAAAATTTTAATGCTAAGTTGATAATGGACCCTTTCTCCTACCTAATAAAGGAATGAAGAGTTTGAAGTGCAAGGCTTATGAACATTGTCCTACATAAGATTTCCAAATTTCCTTTATGCTCATTTTGGCAGTATTGAGGTTGCAACTGTCATGACGAAATATGAGTTAATTACGTATTCTCAAAGATGGTTACAAGAACCTACTGTAGCATCTGCAGCGTAATTGGAAAAAACAGCCATTTGAAACTTCCTCCAAAAATGATTTTCATGTTTTGAAGCTCCTGATAAGTGAAGGAAGCTATTATATGTGCTATCCAAGAGAAAAGGCATGCCCTTCATGATTACTATTGACTACATCAGAACAATAGTTTAATGCCAAAGTCACCATATTTTGTTCAAGATGTTGCGCAACCACATTTAAGGAATAACCAAGCCTCATTTTATTACTCATAGAATTAGAAGGTTTCATAAGAACCAACCAACCTCCACTGATATAAGTGATTTGAATTGTGGCAAATATTGGAAAGAATAGTTTTTAAGTTCCTAACAATAATATAGTGCGGAAGCAAACAAATAAAAATTAGAAAAGATGTTCTAAAAGTATTCTCTTTGAAGCACTTACCATAGCTTGTGGCCCATAAGCAGCCAGTAAGCTACCCAAGTATGGTTCAGCATAGTGGAATGGAATGTGAGCCTAAATTAGTAGCCATAAAAGAATATAAGATTCCCATCCTGCCTCACAGCCAGCAAAAAATACAAGCAATTATCAACTTACCATTGAGTGGCTAAAATCAAGTTGTGAGGGGAAGACAAAGTCCTGACTTGTTGCTGATGAGAGTGATTTCATGTGGCCCCCAACAGGCTTCCCCTGTGTTTCACTATATCCTGCGCAAGAACAAAAGTAACTAAATTAGATTTTTTCTGAGTAGTTACCATTGACTTATCTCTTTCACAAAATAATTTTTTTAAGTAGTTCAATCAAAACATTAGAAGGATAAACCCATATATACAGAACATATCCACATATAAGAAACCAAACCGCTGTAGAAGCATCAATAAGAAGGCAGTTTCCAAGAGCATAGATTTGAAGGAGAAAAAAGAAGGGAAAGGAAACATAGGAAGATAAATATATCAACCTGATTGTACCGTAACTACGCCTTGCCCACAAGGTTTGCCTTCTTTCATACTAGCCACATCAGGTTGAGATTTGCCAGTTGATTGAGTTGAGCATGAATCCTGATCTTGAAAGTGAGTTCCAGATTGCTTGGTGTTATGACAATGTTGTAGAGACACACCCATCTTCAATGCTAAACTTTTGGATATAGATGTTTCAGTAGAATTTTCCAATGACGAGGATCCAAGAATGAATGGAGAAGTCGAGTGGGCAGAACTAATACCAGAATTTTTCTTATACAAACTCTGCATTGTCTTAAACAACTACTCAGATTTTCTAAAATTGTGGGGTTGAAACTTTATAGATCTTCAAATATGTTAAAAGAGGAACACCTGAACTCTTACTTATATTGCCCACTCATCAGCAACCAGGCATCCAAGTAAGTGCAAACTGCAACAGTGCTACTATATTTAAGTCAAAGACGAACAGCACCAGAAGTTGAGCTAATTTACTTTTATATAAGCAATGACAAATTGCAATAATGAGATTTAGAAATCTCAATTGAAGAGGAAAGAAGAACTATAGAACATAACTTGAGTGAACTAAGATACAGATGCAGCAGATGTATGAGCATATTACACAGAGCACACCAATTAAAAACGTCCAGGATGCTATGTAGTGGATATGAAAACTCCAGTAAGAACCATGAATGGAATTACAGGGAAATTATGTAGGGAATGACAAAAAGACATCCAAACATATTTGCGACTACATAGGATTTAGGAAGGGGCAAATACCCTCCACTACTGCAATTGCATTCATCATCTATAGTTTTCTGGATCAACTTATCCTCAGCATTGCATATCAGCTTCGCATACCTCCATCCCAGCAATTAGAATTGGCTACAAGGACCAAGCTACTATCTTGGCGACTGTTGTGTAGTGATGATGTTCTAAGCCATAGTAATAATTTGGATATTCAAAAAGGGACAAAATCGAAATACATGAAAACACCTACTTTCCTTCGATCCTAATTTTAACATTTATATATTGAAAGACATCCAAAGCAAGGAAGACGGCATCAATCAAATCACTAGATAAACAACAGACGAGCATATATTCTGCTCCACCGCAGAAAATCAAATTTAAGTAATTAAATTGTGTTAAATATCAGGCTGCCTAAAGCAAATGAGTCCTTCATGAATTTTCTTTTAAACTCATAATTTTTAATTATGAAATAAAAAAAACATTATAAAGAAGGAAAAAACAGGGCTGATGAATAAACTCCTTCACATGAAAACTCCATATTTTACAAGAAATCCCATCCTCAAATTGGAAACCAGTTTATACATGCAACACCAAGAATAAAAATCTCAAACAAGAAAAAAAATAAATAATGACAATTACACTCTGAAGCCTTACCCAAAATAAGAAACCAATCATTTCAACCCAAAAAAAACTAGAAAATCAAGCTCACCATCTTAAGCTCCACATGCAAGCAAATCAAAGGCTCACTACCATACAGTAAATTCAATAATGGAGCTCGGACACAAAATAAAACGAAAGAAAATAAAATAAAACAAACCCAGTTGATGAAAAAAAAGAAGGCATGAAAAGCACAGCAAAAGGAGTGAGTAGGAGAGAGAGAGAGAGACCTTCAGAATATGGTAAAGTGAGTGGAAATAAGAAATGGGTATTCTTCTAAGCTTGAATTGTGCATGTCTTCTTCCTCCTTAAACAGCAAAAGGAGTGAGTAGGAGAGAGAGAGAGAGAGAGAGAGAGAGAGAGAGAGAGACCTTCAGAATATGGTAAAGTGAGTGGAAATAAGAAATGGGTATTCTTGTAAGCTTGAATTGTGCATGTCTTCTTCCTCCTTAAACCCACAAACTGTCTCTCTCTCTGTCTCTGTCTCTTTCACACTCTCATTTGGCTTTGGTCATTTGGGTGCAAAGGCTACATCTCCATCTCCTTAAACGACGGATTTCCTTGCATTAAACGCACTCACCAAAGTCTCAAACAAAACAATACAAATCTCTCCTCTTCTCCTCTTCTCTCCCTTCCACCTCATCACCACCTTCACCACCTTCCCACCTTCCTCACTCCCCTTCTCTCTCTCTCTCTCTCTCTCTACTTCTCCAAATAAATTAATAGTTTCTACGTGTCATTTCATTTCACTTGGGATTATTTATTCTGATTATTTTTCTTTTGTGTTTTATTTTAATGTTTTGGATAATTTTTCCTAGTTTTGTTGTTTGCCTGTTTGGTGCTTCGTCTGTTTCCTTAGTAGTTTGGTTTTTGTCGTCTTCTGCTACGCAGTCTGACCAAAAATGCATACCGTTGAATGCCCTTTTAGGCCTTCAGCCAGGTAACCCTGAGTAGCCGCCCTTGGATTTTTCAGCTGCTTCTCGCCCACGCGCTTCCTATGCGCGTGGAATGCAGTTCCAGATTCTGGGTCAACCATTGTATTTCTTCGGATGTCCAAATGCTCCGGTTATCAAGGAGCCGTTCGATCGCATAAAAGCCTGCTGTCAACAACATCCAACGGTGATGTGATGATCACTTCCTCATAGACTCATGGATATAGGCAATGTAAGAGAATCAGTTGCCGTCCAGGCCGGTCCTTTATGAAGGGACAAAATTGTAGGAGTAATAGAGGAGGGGGATGGATTGATGGCTATTAAGATTGTAGTGGACATTGTACGATTTTAAGTTGGTGTTTGTTTATTTGGAATGAGGCTTGGAATTGAATGACCATTTTCTATGGAATGACCATTTCCATATAGTTTAAGAGAATGAAAATTTGTATTAATTGCTTTGTAACATTTCATTCTCAAATAAGATGTGAGAAATACTTATTCAATTTCTATAATTCACTTCAGTTTAGGACTTCAATTCCCAATTTCTAAACTTTGAAAATATTAAACTTCAAGTTCCAAAATACTCAAAATTAGGCTAAAATTCCTGAGTAATTATTCTTGAACCACTAATATCAAATACTAGACCTTGAACTCTAGACACTCTAAACTCAAACATTGACTTCATACCCAAATCCAACGCTTTAGATTAGGGGTGAGATTTTTGACCAAAAAATTGACATAATCGATATACCGATCAAAACTGAACTGAGCGGTTTGATTATTTTTTTTTTTTTTCGGCATTGGTAGGATAACCGAACCAAACGTTTTCGGCTTCAAAAAGGTTTTTATTGTCCCAAACTGACAGTTGTCAATACTATACAAAGAGTTCGCAAAATCCACCAAGAGCTCACCAAGTGTTTGCAAACTTCCCCAAATGATCTTCCACTTCGTGACCTCAGCCTCCTCCAGCCAATCTATCCTCACTCTCACAAAAACACTTGCTAATTCCTTCCCCTACTTGAAATTCTCAGTCTACCCCTTATGTGATTGCTAATTCCAACCAATTAGATAACGGTTTCGAAAATATCTATTACGACAGTCGTCGGTGGATAATCAATTTGAGCATATCGGTTCGATTACCCAACCCAACCCTACTTTAAATCCCATGTTCCTGACTCTGAAAACCCAAAGCCATATGCAAAATTCGAGTCTTAGACCTTGACCTTGAATCCAAGACGTTGAGCCTTCAACTTGAGACTCAAACCTTGAGCCTTGGATTCCAGGCCTAAGTCTAGACTCCAAAGCTAAGCCTTGAGCCCTAGGTTTAGGTTGGAGATTGTTTACTAATTTTTAATACAACTTGATTTCAATTTTTAACCAAATAATAGA
Source organism: Purshia tridentata (assembly GCA_003254885.1). NCBI lineage: Eukaryota > Viridiplantae > Streptophyta > Magnoliopsida > Rosales > Rosaceae > Purshia > Purshia tridentata. The sequence continues at coordinate 67,015 of QANT01001133.1, forward strand.
ATCAATTATATTCTTTATTTGATTTTGTTATATTTATACAACTAAATATTTTTATTGTGCATATAATTTGCGGTGATAAAATTTTATTGGCGAGACATTTAAGAATCAAAATTACGACAAAACTAGCAACGTGGGTAAATAATTGACAGTCTAACCAAGTCAGTGACCATAATTAAATTATGCAACACATTCATAGAAGCAAGGTTGCATGTTGAATACAAACCAGACGATATTTTTAAGGTTACTTAGCAAATAAATTCACCAACTACGCGCTAGGAAAGAAAGTGATGTTTTTCAGTTTTTCCATCACCTTTAGAGAAAACAAAAGGCATTAAAGGCTTAAAGGCTAAAGCACCCAAGCGAAGAAGATAAGGCAGCTCCTCACACTTGCCCTTCCACTTGGAATTTAATACATGAGTGACATCTTCCATGGCTTCCATTAATTAATTGAATCAACTCTACTAATTGGCATCAACTCTAGTTTTATTTTCTAATTGAGGATTACATTTGAAAGCAACTCATATAGCCTTCAAAAACCTCCAAGAGTTTCATGTTGCTGCTAATTTACATATATATATATATATATATACTTCCATTATATTTTAAGCACTTGCCTTGCAATGTTTTGAATTAGTTCCAAGCTTCATTTCTTTTTTTTGTTTTTCAAATTAAAGACAAATTTTATGTAAACTTTTGTATATTGGGTTGTTTAAGTTATGAGATATATCAGAACAAAGTTATGAGGCATCTTAAATAAATGATACCAAAAGTAGAAATTAATTAATTAATATATTGTACAATCTACCAAACACAAAGTTTCAATTAAAAAAATATTATCCTGGAGTATGATAATCATGATTCAACCTAAACCACCTCCTTAATGGTTTAAAACTTATTATGATTTTATGAGAAAATTGAGAATTTATATGAAAAGTTATAGTTATTGAAATTACAATAATGGTAGGGATTTCAAATTTGTATCTTATGTGATATTACACATGCCAGTACACATTATTCAAGATCTAAATTTGAGATACAAATTATTTAGAATCTTTAACACTGCTCTTAAAATTATAAAGTGTCTTGTAGACTTTCACCTTAACTAATATTTATCAAAATATGAATTTTGAAATGAAATTTATTAATAAATCAGTTTTAAAAACCTAACCTAGGATTAATTTTATTATCTTTAATTACCTTGAATTGTGAGTGACATTCAAAAAAATTACATCTAATTACAGGTAGACGTTGACAACAAAGTTTCAAAATCGTATTTCCATTGATCCTTCAGTAATATTTAAATCTCGAACTATACTTATTAACACTTCAATCAAGATCAAAGAAAGACTAGAGTGCAATATTAACTTAAAAATAAAAAATAAAGATTAATTAAATAAAACTCTCACATGCCTCAAACAGTCACACAAATAAAGTTTATCTTTAAGAAAAAAAGAGTAATAATAATATAACTCCCAAATGCCTCTCACACAGCATAGTCACACTATGAATGTAATAGAGTTTATCCCAATCACCAACTCTTTGTGTTCAATTTTAATTGTGATGAAGAAAGCCACTAATCCATTGAACTTTGGCATGAAGAAAATTGTTAATTACATTAATGGTCATGAAGAATTTAGGCAAAACTTCAATAAAGATATTTAATTATATATGTCATTTCAACGGAGTCTACGAACAACAAAATATCTCAATTAAGTATCTGAATTATAACTTTATTGAAAAAATGTACTCCGTCCATTGATTCGTTAAGAGATAGTTAAATACCAGCAATGCTTTTGCTAACAAGGATTACTTGTCAACAAGAAGAGTTGAAAAGGACCTAGAAGTACATGCAAGATTTAAGCTGATAATTCAATGTTTCAACGGCTTTATGTGTGTCTGGGTGCTTACAAACAGGTAATAGATCAATAGACATCGACAAGTAATTCTCATCAGCAAAAGTCTAGCTGGTATTTAACTATCTCTTAACGAATCAATGGCAAAAGTATGTTTTCTCAATATAATTAGTAGATCAGGTACTTAATTGAAATATTTTGTTGTTCATAGAGTATGTTGAAATGACATATATATAGTTAAGTGTCTAAATTGAATTTTTGCCAATAATTTATAATAGATGGCACTCAATTTTCTCAAAGATATTGACTTCCAGGGTTGCAGCCTTATTTAAATTGAGTGTGAGTGTCTTCAATTATGCATGCAGACCATTATTAGATCAAATTAATTTAATCTAATTTTCTTGAGTAAAGAAAAAGAAAGGAAGAGAGGGACCGAGAGCAGAGATTGGCATTTATGTGAAACCATAATTTGCATCCTAGATGCGACAAACTGCAACAAAGGGCCAAGGCCATGATTGTCATTTTATTCATTAATCAATTAATTTATTTTTCTCTGCCTTCATTGTACTAGGGGAATAATAATTACATTAAATATAAAATAAACATGGTCTTACTATCTGTTGATATATAATTATTGCCGCTATAGCTTATAATGACAAGCATCATTTCGAAAACCATATTAAATAGAGGGGTTAATTAAGTCAAGAGATTACTAATTGTCCATCTTTGTTTCCTTAATACTCCATCTCATATATGCTATAGAACAAAATCATCAAAGAATTAAGCTGCTGGCAATGCCTCAAGTAAAATTATTAGCTATCATAAATCTTATTTTATCCAATAATTTGGCACAATAAAATTCTTATGTTGCCATATTGTAGATTTAATTGGGTCACTAATTACCATATAATATATTATATGGTAAGAGAGTATTAATCTATTAACCACTATACATAAAAGAGGAAAATTTTATGTTGGGAATTAGCTTATATGACTCATTGGGTGAGGTTCAAACCTTCATATGGTGATGCATAATTGAGAGTCAATCTAGATCATACAAAAAAGAAATTCACCGATCACATCAGTGATTTAAATAGTTTGAAGACCTAGCATATCAATTTTTTTTTTCATTAACATAAAAAATATACATTCAATAGTTTAATGTTAAGCAATCTACATGAACCAAACAAGATAAACTAATACTATTCTTAATCAACTTTTAAAAATAGAACTCCATTTAAGAAATGAGGCTTGTGGGGTAATACCATCTGTCAGTTGGACAACTAATCAACACGTCCCATGCTGATTCTTTCTTCATTTGAATTTAGTATTAATGAATTATTTGATTATTTGATTATGGGTGTTGCTATTCGGACATAATTTTTTTATTAGTAGCCTTAATAATTTAATTTAATGAAATATTAATTTTTTATTTTATTCTAATGTGAATTGACTGTTAAGGGCAAACATTTAATTTAAAAAATTTTAAAATGCTTAACTAAACAATACCCAACACCAATATACCTAGTAACTATGTATACCCAACATCTCCACTTGGGTTTTTCTCTCCCGCGGCTAAAACACAGACAAAAAACAAATTCACACTCAGATGGGTGGTCCCCTCTTGCACTGGCCGGTAGGCCCCACTCCTGCACCCCTCTCTCTTCTGCATCTTTGTTCCACTTCTCTGTTCCGCAATAGAAAAGCTCTCCATCTCCACTTATCTTTCCAAAATCTCTACACAACTCTCATCTTTAAAAAACCATAAACCTCATTACACTAACATTCTATATATCAAGGCAAACAAGCATAAAATTGATGAATGGATACTCAAGTCGTGGTTTAGGAGTCTTCAAATGAGTTATTTTCATAATGCCTTCAAGTTTTAAACATTAATCAATGTGTTTGGTGGTGAACTTTGAACGGTTCTAGATAATTTTAAAAAAAATCATATTAGACGTTGTTGCACCGAACTTCCCTATACATATTTGGCCGTGCAACACCAAACATCCGCATAGATGTTCGATGAACTAGGGCCGAACATAACCCAAATTTTTTTTTTTCCAAAACCCTCTCCATTTTGTTCAAATTCAAAATTAAACAGTTAGGATTCAAATTAATTCATCCCAAACACAATTTATATAGCAAATAACTTACATGTGAAACCCTAAACCTAAGATTTGATTCATAAAATATTTTACTTGGTGTGGTATTGATTCAATGGTGGTGGTCGTCGTCGTTGGTAGTGTTCGGTGGTGGCGCAATTGGATCTCATGTTTTGGTGGTGGTGGTGAAGATGGAGTTGGGTGTTTATGTTGGGTATAGAAAATAGAATAGCTTGGATGTGGCGTTGGATTTTTAGTACGGGTAATTTGAAAAATTTGTTGGGTATACTAACAAATTTTTTATCATTTTTAAGTCTTCATTTAGTATAGAAGTGTGTTGAGTGAGGCTACTGATAAAAAAAAATTAGGTCCAAATAGAAGTAGACTTAACAAAATAATTTTGGAATATTGTTGTGGTTGTTTTTATGACTTCTGAGTCAGCACTCCAAATCGCTTAGGCCGAAAACCTCGTATAGGGTACGATGATATCGAGACCACAATATTAGTCAAGACGGTATCATACTATCATGAATACAACAAATGTAAGATAGAAATAGCAAAATAACAAAAATCATTAGTTCTAGCTATAAAAAAATTGTTTCACTAAATGCTGGTTTTTAGATCCCCAATGGTAAGTTTTCTGTTTTTTTGTGACAATTAAATTTTTCGAGACAAATTATATCTTCAGCCCATTGTGAATGTGTTAAAAAAATAGTTTCTTAACTATCACAATATGTTAAGTGAAAGTATCAAGAATTGAGAACCTGGTCATGGCTTCAGGAATAGAGTTCAAGGGACTGGACAAAATCATGCATAATATATAAAAAATTTCATTTATCATTGTTAGTTTTTAAGTAGACAACATTGTTTAGATTTGAGACATGGGACAAACGGCTTCCTTGGAAGTACCCAAGTTGGTGTATTCACTACTAGAGCAGAGTTCATTGTAGGAATCGGTGTTCCCATAACCTAGGAGACTTAAGACCACTAATTGATCGATATAAATTAAGAAGCCATTGTTTGCTCTATTGTTAAAATGTAAACCCTATTGTTAAGAAGTGAATATGTAAACTCAATTACTAGGAGTTGAAAATATTTGTATGACATACCAATTTATACTTGAAAATTTTCCTAGAGAGCAAAAATAACGTACTTGAAAGTTTCATGTTCCCTTTCCCATATCTATAGCTTAGAGCATGACACCTAGGCTTTCAGAATCAGTATGAGTTTCTTTGACCCAAGTTCAAGAACTTACCAATTTAAGTGTTAAAATAAGAATTATCTTTTTTTAAAAAACTTCCAGCAACTACTAGATTCACCTTGTTAGGTGCTATAATTTTGAAAATCAAGGCTAGAGGCATTTTCTTTCACCGGTTTGTCAAACCGGCTTATTCTTTATGAATACCCACACTTGTTAATCATTTGCAAATAATGTTCAGAAAAAAAAAAAAAAAAAAATAATCATCCACGGCAGTTATTCCCAATCTTTGTGTACATTAATAATTAAATGCATTAAATTGTGGATCAACCAAAAATAACAGACCCAACTCCACATGGATGCATACGCATAAGTCTGACAAATTGTGTAATGTGAATTAACCAGAATACATTAACCCAAACGAACAAACTCCATAAAATATAAATGTATTGCATAAATTAAAAAAGAAGAGGCAATAGGGAATGTACTATATGATATTCAGAAAATCCAGAGTCAGTGAGTACGGGGGTTAAAGCATAGGTCACCAAGGTATATCCGGGAAGGGGTAAACTTCCCCTGGCGCACAAGGTTGAGAACAATATTGGAGGATCTCTTTGGACTGGAGCGCTCTGTTCTTTGAAAAATCGTCCCAAGAAGTCTCCAAGGAATTATTCTTTGGGTGCAAACCAGACAACCAGAATGCGTTCGTCCGACTCGATGATTAATAATCTCGTCCTTTGTATTGCATTTCCTGTAAAGACACATCCAAAATAACATTCATGAGTAGAGCTTAGAGACCATTCTACAAGAGGTTTGGGATCAAGTCCTGTCTTCACCGAGGTTTAGGCGATTGTGCCTCCAATGGACCAAAAAACAAAGTTATAGGAATAGCTTTCAAGTGTTTTAACTAAAATTATATTTCTCTTAACAGGAGTAACCAAAAATATAATTCTTAGACAAGAACATAGAAGTTTGAGATCAAACAAGCTACAATATACCAGAACATCAAGAGAATTGCTTACAGGTTGGTAGCTTGGCATGTATAAAACTTGTTGCCTAGGGTGGCCAAGAAGCATCTGTTGCCCATACTGCAAAAAAAAAAATGTAATTACTGTCAGGAATTTGCATTTTGTTATTAACATGTCATACTAACAATTTCCACATGAACTGCAAAGCTAAGTTCAAGAAAGAATCACACCTGAGGCCCATTTGGATGAAAATATCCTTGGGGTGTTTGCATTGGTGCTACCTGTGGACTAAACATAACCGGCTGGTGTGGAAAAGAGGGTCCAACCTGCAAATTTATAAATTTAGTATTATATTTTAAAACTTAATTAATAGCCACAAATAATTGAATGGCTATAGCTACTCATTCTGTTAATTTATTTCTATTTTTCAATAAAATTAGTAAGCCTAATTTAATATTTTCAATGATGTTAGTAGATGGTATTCAAACTGTTCTTTTCTTATTTATGTCAACATTTAGTATAAAGGTTATGTCATTAATAGCGTCTACTTGTGATAAAGTAAGATTTCAGTCTGCAGCATCATAATATCTTATTACAAGAGAATATTACAAGAAAAACATTTTTCCTTCTGAAAACATAACAAGTAAACAGTTCAATTGATAGTGACCTGGAAGTGACTATGAACAATTAAAGATTGTTTAGCAAACATAAAACTCCATATAGAACCATCCCAACTAAAGTACGTACAAAGTAACTAACAAACAGATGGGGAAAGTACAGGAATATATTTAAGTACTTACTCCAATGCCAACATGCATGCCTGGCATATGTGGTACAGTAGGCACATTAGATGGATAATAGAAGGAACCATCAGACACTGGGGATGGAGGCCTAACAGGTGATTGAGTTGGAACAAAACTCTTTGCATTTGGATTGAGTCTAAATTCCTGATAACATTATTTAACGAAACAAAAAATGAAAAGAACAGAACAGTTAGAGATGTATCAGTTATACACATTAGAAAAAAGCGCCCTAACTTAGAAAGAAAGCATTTTAAGAATGATGACGATGATGATGATGATGACTGTGTGCACTTCAGACATATGATTCATAGAAGAGTTTATCTATGTTGGTGTGTGCTAAATTCATGATCAAGAAATACATAATGCATATCGATCACACCTTAGCATGGGGATTCAAAGTTGATTTTTCAGAGGACAACGAACCCACTGATGAGCTTGGTGATAAACCAGGGGCACAAGGGGCAGAGGCAGCACCTGCACATTCAGAATTGGAAGATGCAGAACTACCAGGTCGGCCATGAGAATTTACTGTGTGGGTTTGTCCATGTGCTTTGCCAGTCACTGGACCCTCCAACAATTCACTAGAACTCGACTTCTCATGATCTTTTGATGAAGCATGAGCTGGAGCATAAGAGGAGGCATTTGGGGATAATATCCCTTTATCAAATCCATCTTTCTTACAATTCAGTGACGGGTGTGAATCTACATTCCATAATCAACAAAATACGCTCACAACTAGAGTAATGATAAAATACTGAAAGATAAAGCTAAAATTGCATTGAAGCAAGCTTCTCATTTGTCTGTGTGAAGCGGGGGAAAAGGCACAAGATAGAAAAAGGTCAAGCATCACCATGAATATTTAAACGGATAAATTCATGGGTGGTCTAACTTTAGATAACTGCACCTAAAATTAACCACCCTCTATGTATGGGAGCAAAAATACATAATCAGGAGAAAAAGAGCATCAAGGAACAAGAAATGGCACTCACCATCATGTTTTGACTTTTGAATGTCCTCAGCTAGCTGTATTGACAAAACCATAAAACAGAAGCAATGATTTTAGAGGCCAACCACAACAAACCACACAAGACCCTTTAAAGTTTTTACACATAATAAATATGTTACTATCACTCACCATCTGCTTTTGTACAGATTCAGTAGCATTCTCTAGCTCTCCAAGTCCACTGAAAAATATAACAGAATTTTTTTATAAGCAAAGAAAACATTTTTGTGTAATCACATTAAAAATTATCATACCTGCAAGGAAACAATAAATTATTCAGAGTTGGAAAAGAAAAACAAATCAGAAACCTGCTTTCACCAGCTGTACTGGGGAAACTTTTAGAAGCTGAATCTGATGCCAGCTGTCTAGCACGGTCATAAGATCCAGAGCAATATAAATCTGGGGCAAAATTTGCTTCAGAACACTCTGCGTAATCCTGCAAAGAGGGAAAGAATGAGCAGATTCCCTGCATTTCTTAGTAATTGTAAGTAATGACCTACCTAAGAAAACACAGAATGATGCAGAAGCATCTGCTGGGCTTTCCAATATTTAGTATTTTTCTAGTAACTTTCTTAGTTGGATTTAGAGCTTACTTTCCTGATTTCATTAGGTCTTTAAGGTAATTTTACCTTATATTTCCTAGCTAAGGTTTATTGGTTTTCTAGTCAATTGAGGATTATGTTTTCCTATATAAGTTTAAGCTATAAGTTGTAATGGACAGTTTTTGCAGAGTAGTATATTTTTCATTCAGATTCTAGAGTTTCTCTTGGGTTCCTAAACCCTAGAACTCATCTATCTACGTTCCAACTTTGTTTCTAAAGCTTTATTCTCTCTTTTTCTACTTTTTGTTGCTAGCAGTTCTCTCTACTATAAAATTTTGCCCTATTACTGTAGCTAGACAGCAGCCTCTGCTTCTGTCCTGCATCACAGAATGAGGGAAAGGACAAATAGATCCCCTACTTCAGTAATGACCCGTCCCATAAAAAATACATGCACAGAAGATATTCAAAAATACTTATGCATAGCATATACATAATATTCATACTCAACAACATCCCCAGCTAAGCAAAATAATCACTAAATACATTAGAAATTAATCCCACCATACTCAGCTAGCTATAAGCCTATGATGACTAAATTCTACATAATGAGATGAGAATGAAGAAACTACCACAGATGAAGAGCTTGAAGGCACTTGAGCTCCATTGTTTCCCTTTCCAGAAGAATCTCCAAAGGTTTCAGTATTACGAGAATCCAACAAAATATCTTCATCATCCGCATAACCGCTATCATCAACTGCCTCACCCCGATAAACAGAGGAGTATCTGGTCTCCTCATCAATATCCAAATTTTCTTGAAGGTGAATACCTCTTTCCTGTAACGTCAGATCAACAAACAAAATATGAGGGGCATGGAAGCATGATCAAGACAAAAAAAAAGAAAAACACAAATTAAACTACATCACCAAAGCCTCACCTCTGTCGAATGTAGATCTTGGGTTTCCTCACCCTCAATTTCTCTTGCTATTCTTGTAGCTTCCCTTTCCAACTCTCTTGTCTGAGGACCTTTCTCGAGTTTAGTAGTATAAAGTTCCTCATCAAATGTGCTTTTTACTCCAAACAATGTTGCATTTGTTTCAAATTGATCCCAGTTCCTAAAGGGAGAAAAATGAGGAAAATATTGAGCGCTCACAATTGTTCTGTTTCAAAAAATACAGAAATTCTGTGTTTTTCTTTTTGTGATAATAAAATATGCTTTGAGAATTACACATGGGTCAATTAAATTCCAGATACAAGTTATACAACTTCGATATGCCTTAATACAACCATTTTCAGCGGCTCAAAAATCTTCTTCTACCATATTCTATGGTCATATTTCCAAAATCCATGTTTAAAATAGAATCTTCTTAAGAAATATTTCAATACCTTTAATGAAACCTCCCTACTTTAAACCATATCAATCACTCTACTTAGTGAACTGATTGGTCTATCTACTTTGTTCACTTCTCTCCATCTACAACATCCACTTTTCCAGGAAACTAAATCATCAATGAATTTTGGCAACATAAGTAAACCAGGGATGTATCAAAAATCCTCTTATACATATTCTAAGGCCATTATATTTCCTAAATCCATGTTCAAAATATAATTGTCTTCAGCAATATTTCAATACCTTTAATGCAGCCTCCCTCCTTAAAACATATCACTCACTCTAACTAGTGAATTGATTGGTCTATCTACTTTGTTCACTTCTCTCTGTCTACATCGTCCACTTTTTTCGGGAAACTAAATCATCAATGAATTTTGGCAACATACATAAACCATAGGTACATCCCCGCTTAAGGACCCCACCCTACCAAGAAATTCCAGCACCATGCGGGTAGAAAAAAGTGTGCATCTATTCAGAAAATGGATAATAAAATGCCTAGACTTCACATACTTACTCTGGATTCCATCACCATACTTTAAATCACTGAACTATTGCCCATGCCTGTACAATCACTTAAACTAGATATTCATGAATAATAACTCAAAAGATCTCTCTGTGGCTCAATTTCCTTTATAGCATAACTAAACAAAAATAACCGGATAGGATTCTGGCATGATCTCGTCTTAGATATTAAAAACAAATAGATAAAATTAATGTAAAATATTAAATATTATGTATTAAAACAATAAAATAAAGGGTCACCAACAGAAAAAATATCATCCAAAAGGCACCCTATTCAAGTAGAGAAGCTATTTGAACAGTAGAACAATTACCAAGATATTTGGGGTAAAAAAGTTACTGTAACAACCTATTCCAAGGTCCATCAAATATGTTTTCCAATTCAGGACATCGTGGATCATCTTCATCAGGGACCCACGGTTCCAGCTCTCTCTCCATCTCAGCACGACGGGATTGTGATATGAAGGAATCTAGCATAAGTTCCTGATGTTTTTCATGCTGGACCTCATTTAACAATTCATCCCTAGTTATTGAGACATCCTGTCACCATTCATTTAAAAATACAATTAGATCACGAGTGGTCAGAGAAACAGAATATATAATTAGCTGCTTAATCTACCACAGCATCTAATTCTTCATAACCAGAACATCCATGTCAGTCTACTAGCTAACACTTAAAATAGACTACTTATCAAAGGGAGGGAACCAATCGCTTGCCATTAATTTTCACTCAGCACAGCACAACGATAAAAATATCAATAGTAAAAATAATAGTTTACTTGGGTCAGATAATATCATTGCATAGGAAATGCAGAACCTTTGCTATAACTTGCACAAGTTCTTTGGCAGGTATAATAAGTGTCTTTGACGGAGCCTTGCTAACTGACTCTGCCATAGACTTCTGCCCTCGTGCAGAACCATCCTTTGTCATGCGAGCCATTTTCAAGATGATTCCTAAAAATGACAAGCAAGTGAATGTGATAAATGCTATTAACCAAATAAAGAATTGCATGGAGCAAGAACGTCAGAAACAAATAGCAATTTATAACAATAGTGACAAATGCATGATCTCTCAACAAATCAACATATGCTAGTGTAGAGAGCATAGTTTCTTTAAGAAACCGAAAATAAAATCCATTATCAAGTGGATTCCTGAAAGTGGCAACAATTGAATGTTGATGAATGCAATTAACTGCATATAAAATTTCAAGGGGCAAGAATGTGAGAAACAAATAGCAATTTACAACACCAGTGACCCATGCATGATCCCTCACCAAACCAAACCAAAACACATGCTAGTGTAAAAATTATAGTCTCTTTAAGAAAACCAAAATCAATATAAACAAGGAAAAAAGAAGAAACTTAACACCAAAACAGTACATACCAAAATCTTTTTCAGCGTTTGTTGCATGAAATATTCCAGAGTACATGGATCCATTTTTCACCTGGACTTCCACTTGATGCCCAATAAGACATGTGGTTAAATATACTAATCGATCACGTGAAGGACTCTCATTGTTACCAGCTTTGCTTCCTGTTTGAACATGTATACAGTTAGAAAAGGCAAGAATGCAATATCAAGAACTAATTATATCCAAGAGTTTCACCAGTATTTGTTAATCTGCTGTGGTTTGCTTTTCCAGCCTGTGACTTATTCTCCACCCTAGAACCCCCTTCTCTTTCCCCTCTTCGACGGCCAAAACCATTAGCAGAAGACTTATTATGGGCAGCTTGTTGCATATTCATCCTCAGTAGCAGCCTCTAACCTATGAAAAAGAACTTGGGGTCATATTAAGTCATGCTACTACAATTAACAAATCAGATGAGTGATATATCTACCAAAAAGTAAATACTGAAGAACAGGAGTGAGGAAGATGTAGCCGATTTGCTAAAATATAATCAAAATCTACAAAAGCATGATCTCCATGGCTCTATTATTATTAATATTTTGAAAAGAAGATCTCCATGGCTCTAAATAGTAAATAGCATGAACTGATAAAACAACATGAATTTTCTGGCAAATTCTATCAAAATACAGCAATAAAATGCTAAAACATGAGGAATTGATTGTCCTGCCAAAAAATTCCATGTAATTACTCAAATTCATACAAAACAGATGAGACACACACAAAATTGCAGGCAAGTAAGGTTAATATAGAAAATCAACGCACAATTTTCAGAAACTTTCTTTAAACTGATGCAGTATTTAATTAAGCAAAGTAACATTAACATTTTAAGTCGGACGACTTAAGCACGCTTCTTTTCGAAAAATCTCTAATCCTATTACAGAAAAGACAAAAAGAATTAAAAGAAATGTTATTAAACTGTGTACAAAACCAAATATATTAATACTTGAGTTTCCATGAAGGTGGGGGGAAGTGTAAAAGAGAGGCAAATTGGGATCAGAAAGTAAGCTTTGAAGAGATATATTTAAGTATGGAAGCAGAAAGAATATGACAGGCAATATAACATGCTCCAATCTTAGATTTTGCATTCATAAAAAAACCCAATATTTGCTTTATCTAAACATAATAATAATTCAGCCAAAATGCATGAAAATTTTGCTCCTTTTTCATATATATTCCTCCGTTTTATCAACAACCAACAACAGTATAAAATGCAACAATAATGCAAACCAATACAAAATTAAGTGTTACAGATGTGAAATTGAAAATATGATCCTGACCTTAATAAGCTTAATCAAGCCTATAATTTACTCTGAGGCTGCTTCCGAGTTGTAGGAGAAGCTATGGGGGGTTGAACTCAGAGTGTTGTTAGGTTTGATTTGGATTAGGGTTTGGTTTGGGGTTGGGCGAACGAGCAAAGCTGAATATCAGAGCGCGAATCACGAGCTAATGAGAGACAGAGGAGAGAGAGAGAGGGGGAGAGAGAGAGAGAGAGAAAGAGAGAGAGAGGGTGGTGATCGAATGCAAGCAAAAGCGAGAGAAACGAGAGAGTTTGAGATTTTGAAGAAGAAGGTATGAAATAGAAACGAACGAGACCGCTGTAAAATGCGCGTAGGTGTGAGTGTTCCCCTCTGATCGGGTCTATGATAAAATAGTAGACATCATCAACCAACCTAGTAGTCTTACCTTTTCGAAAGTTGGGGCATTGATGAATTACTTTCCCCTTCCTTTTCTTTCTTTTAAGATTGACAAATTGAAAAAAAAAATTGTATATATATACAAATTTTACGGTGTCAAGATGTACTATAGCATCTAATTAAATCGTGTCAGCACTTTGTTGACATCTACAAATTTTGATATATGTACACTCATCACGTAACATGTGAACGAGTTATAAATCTTCTTAAAATAATAATTTTTTGGGTGAATTCATAATACATCAACATAGCATGTGATGTTAAAGAGTGTTTGAGAGTAGACAAATGAGATACCCGATTTGAGCTCCAAAATGTTGAAGGTTGAAAAGTATATGGATCATTTATATACTTATATTCTATGTTAAGCCTAAATAATGTACACAAAGATTATAAGCCTTAAATGAAATAATTTTTACTATAAGCACAACATCCACACAAAAAATATAAATAGAGGTTCCAAGCTAGTTTGATCATTATTTGGGTGCCATAATCAGGTTTTGGATGTAGTTGGTTAATTAGAGAGGTTGATTATTAATTTTTCTCATCAAGATGCATTAATGTGAGTTTCCAATTTCATTAAATTACTATTAATCATCCTTCACAAAGAGAATTTCATGCCACAGAATATTAACAAAATATGTATATATTCAAAAATAAAAATGGAGCGTATATATGGGAAGATAAACTGATCACATCATCATACTTCACAATTCAAATGAGGCATCATGCAAAGGTATGATAGAGAATTGACCACATCAACACTGTCTCAATCTGCAAATTGTGAACTATACTGCATTTGAGATCCATTTGATTTCTATTGAAAACTTGAAACACTAACCACATTTTACAGAATAAACAAACCCTTTTTACAGATCAGGAATCTATATGGATGCTTTGAAAACTAGGAACCCAAAAACAAGAACAACATGATGACAAAAGCCAGGCATCCAACAACCACTTCCACAGCCTCTCACAAAGACCAAGTCAGTTAGCCAGTTAGGGACCCTGCAGGGGACAAGAAAAGCAAGAAATACTGTTAATGTCTTCTTCTTTTTGGTCTACTTATTCACCAGATTATTCATAGCCTACCCAAAAGGTCTGATATATTGCATAGACAATGTGTGGCCTGGTTGTAGAAAATTGCTCTGAAAATAAAAATGCCAAGGAAGACAATTAAGATCATGATTTCAACCAAAAACAGTGTTGAATCTTGATCTCTTCTTACAGGTAGGGAAGGGGCTGGCCAATTTGGCAAAGTAAATAACACCACCATCATATTAGTATTATGATAGTTAGGTATGGACAAAGGAAATGCTATCAATGGCATAATAAGTAGTTTGATGGGTAAAGAGAATGTGTCAGCCAGTGCATTTTCTTGGACAATTGGAGAAGAAAAAATGGAAGCAAGATCACATACCACTAAAAAATATAGAGGTAGGTTGATCTTATCAAACCATTTGTCATATAATAATGTCAAAGTAAATATTTCCGGAATTAATAGATAACTTGTAAATATAAGCTCTTTCAGTTGGTATGCCAACTCTATAAAGAGAAACTATTTCCATATTCGGGGCATTTGGTAATCTACAAAACCAGACTACTAGAGTGAGAGATCGATGATGAGCAGTTTTATTGTTCAAGTAGCTGTTGAACAAAAAAGAACCAGCCAAGGAGCTTGAACTCAGAAAAAGATTATAAAATAAAAGGGATTGCATTTTATCACCAGTAAAAGCAGACTACAGAAATCCTTGGTTCACACAGAATGCATACCACAGATAGAAACCTCACTTCATCTCTAAAGGGCTTGACCAAAAATTTGAGGATCTTTATTTTCAAAAGAAGGAGCTGATAAGAATTTCATAACTACGCATCTTACAAGACAGAACTCATTTTTCTAAATCTGAATTAGACACTCATATGAATACATGTCAATACATCTTACCTGAAAGTCAATTCTTTCAAACTCATATGTCTCTGCTACATTTTTCCCAAATGATGTAATTCTTCCATAATTAGAACATTTGAATTGAGAAACAGGACTTCCTGCCCCATTATCACTTGCAAAATGGGAATGATGGGTTTTGTTCTTTTTCTTCCTAGGAACATAGCCTTCTTCAGGAGACCAATCAAGACCAACCAATTTGGTGTCCCCACCTTTTGGTATCATTATTTGTAGGCTTATACATTTTGACTTGAACTTAATCATGCTACTTCCTCCTTTACTTCATATTCAGACATACAATCAATGCCAACCAAAAATTGTAGTTTCTCACTTCTCATGGACTGTTCAATGCCTTAATATTCAAAGGCCAAACATGAATCTTAGTTTTTATCTGTGAACAAAGATGCTTCCAAGTCCCAAACATAATGCAATCTTGGAGGTTGTTAAAAATAAGGCACTTTACGAAGTTGGTGTGCCTTTATATGCTTACATCACCAATCTGGTTCTCTCCCACCACCCATTGAGGTTGGTGCCTCAACCCACTTCATGAAGTGCAGCAACCAGCAAGTATAAGGCACCCATTGAATGTGGAATTGCAACTGCCCTCTTCCCACCATTAGTAGCAACCAACTTAGTGTTTGGTCTTGTACCTGTTTAATGAGTTTCAAATACCATCACAAAGGCTACTAATTCGTAACATACTTCAATGCATAGTAAGTGAGAATTTACAGATTTGATACAATTTAGAGCAAGAAGAATTAGTAAATAAGTCTGTCCAGTCATATGCAGCTATAGCCTATATGCATGTTTGGTTTTTTTTTTTTTTTTTTTTTTTTTTTTTTTTTTTTTTTTTTTTTTTTTTTTTTTTTTTTTTTTTTTTTTTTTAATTTTGTTCTTTAATAGAGNTCAATTTTAGGCAGCTGAATTTTGATCTATGTCTCAATTAGTCAATTTGGTACCCAAACTAGTTTGTCTGCCAATGAGCATTTGGTTTAGTGGCATCCAATCTCCCCTTTGTGAGAGGTCTTAAGTTCAAATCTCATGGAGTATTTGAACTATGTTTTTCTATCTAATAAGGTACTAAATCATAATTTTGTCAGCCAAATTAGAGTTTTTGTACCATATTGAAACACAGGTCAATGCAGGTACTTCATGTTTGTTTCATCATAAGTTCATAACCAATGTGGGTCATAACTCATAAGTGAGCACTAGACTGAGCTTTCTTTTGGGCTGTTTAATCAATGGTCCACTTTAATACTTTGGGCTGTTAAAACTTGGTAAGGCTTGTGGGCTTGTTGACTGTGACAGTGACACTTCATGCTCCCTATACCTTAAACAGGTCTACTTTTTGGCCATTAATCAAACATAACAAGCACTGCTACTTGTTAATTAATTATAAAAAAAGCTGCATTATTAGCAACCAACATTCGCTAAATCATAAGTAGCGCTTGCAATTACAAACACAGCCCTATGCTTGATTGCTTTATGGCAAAATTAATTAATACATGTTTGTAATGCAAAAGAAAAAAGCGCACTCTTTCTAGCTTGTGCTTTTTAGGACTGCATGGAATGCCTTGGTACTATATATTGGGGGAGCTTTTTCCATCTGCATTATGATCTCACATTCTCAACTCTCTCACACCATGCAAGCAAAGCATATGATGCTACAATGTTTCCATTTAAATCCACAAAATATTGGAATGAGATTCTTTGCTCAAATTTTTTTTTAATCTTGTGTTTATATTAAAAATTATGTCATTTTAAAATTTAAAAACTAAGCGTTTTATGTTTAGAAATTAATGTTGGAAATTTATATTGAAAAGACAATTACACAAAAATCTTAAACAATTGACATAATTTTATACATAAATACAAAAAATGTTGGGTGACATCTTAACACATTCATCTTAAAGTGATGTTACCATACTCTAATTACTATAAGTGTGTAATTTCTAAAAGTATTGTTTAAAGTTTAGAATGTTTGATAGAGCAAATGATAATAATTAATGGTCCTCGAACTTTATTCTTAATCACTTTGGTCCATAAACTTGTTTTTTGAATTCTATAGTTCATGAACTTTCACCCGTGTATCACTAAAGTCCATTCTGTCAATTCTATTTGCTTTTTTCATCAATTTTAGGCACATGAGACACTTTTGAAAGATAAAAATTGTAACTCATCCTTTCTTTTTTTTTCAAACATGATATACGTGATTAAAATTGATGGACAAATATAAATAAAATTAATGGAACAGACTAAAGTAATATACACGTGAAAGTTTATGAATTATATAATTCAAAAAATAAGTTCGTGAACCAAAGTAATACTCGAAGTAAAGTTAAAAGACCATTGCTATAGTTTTCTCATGTTCGATATTAATGATTGTACATGTAATATAATTTGAATGAACTTATAATATCATATTAACATACCACTTAATTTTACGGTCAAACCCAACAATATCTTCGTAAACACAAAGATCAATAGAGTATCTAATCCCAAAATGTTACCCACAAAGTACCAACCACAAAGCACATAAAGTTGATTTAATGCTGCATAATATATGTCCCACAAAAAACAATCTCATGCTTGGTTTGCAAGGAGACAGAAAGGTGCACCACAATAGGCTTAGTTGGAAAACGACCTTTACCTCTATATATATCTATATATTATACTCTCATAGACTCCCCCCTAATCCCTAATGTGAAGGAACATTGTGGACTTTTCCACATTGGAGATTAAGAAGCAGAGGTGGTTGTTGACTTGTTGTCACCTTAAAGAAAGAGCATATATTACACTATAATGGAGCTTTATCTGCACTCGATCAATGCCATAGATAGGGTTCTATATACACTTCCACTACTCCACAGATGTTGGCTGCTTTACATATATGTATATGTATAAAATATAGTGAGATGTGATTAGTTCACCATAATCTAAATTAACAAAACTAAAGTAATTAGAATAAAATTATATAAAAGATTCAAAGCTTATTGGCTGCTCTAGCTGTGGGAAACAGTAAAGAAATTAAATTTCAACCAGTGGTGTAACATGGACGGCTTTAATCCGAACCAACGCCAATTTAACTCAAAATTTAAGTTCAAACATGGGTGGGTTAGAAAGGGCACAAGTAGGGTATGAGTTGAAAAAAGTTACAACATGATCGAATTAGAGTTGAGCTCAATTTATGATTTAATTGATTTTTCTTTTTATAAAATAGTTTTTAATGAAGGCCTAAAACTTAAACAATTCATATCATAAAACCACATTATGGGATGAGTTCAAAAACTGGTTTTACCGATTTTACTGTTTTAGTTTAATTTATATGAAAATGCTAGTCTATATTATTTGAACTCACCTTCTACTGTGTTTGTATGTGTTTTTATTTGTCGAATCTAAATATTAAATATATGAATTAAGTTTACGCGTGTGATCAAAAGATTAGTTTATATAATATAAAATTCATACATTAAATTTTGTAAAATTCTTCATTCGTGTAATGTAGATGTTAAACGTGTGAGCTAAATGAACTCATCAAGGCCCTAGATTCAACTACCAATATACATCTTATCATCACTACCTAATAATCCAATACAATGAATGGGGACCATATTTACAAGTTACAAGAACAACTTTATTTTGACAAACACTCGAAATGCAGAGGAGGAAATGGGCATGGCTTGTGTGAATATTCATATATGTACGTGGGGATGGAGTGGAGACGAGGAGTTCCTTTTTGGGAAAATCAGGCAGTCCTTGGAAGATGGGCTAAACCAGTGGGGCCCACTACTGAGATCCACACAATCACCCTCCCATATGTATTGATAAAACGTGTACAAAATAAAAAATTATCATCAAACTTAAATTCATCGCTAATTTTAGTTAAACTGTTTGTCATTTAATATTATTGATAATAAGAAAAACACGGCATTATAAGGGACTGTTTCTATCACGTGTTTGTACAAAACAAAAAATTATCATCAAATTTAGATTCATCGCACATTTCAATTAGACTGTTTTGTCACTTAACATTATTGATAACAAGAAAAACATGGCATTATAAAGGACTGTTTCTGTTACGTGTTTGTACAAAACAAAAAATTATCATCAAATTTAGATTAATCGCACATTTCAGTTAGACTGTTTTGTCGCTTAACATTATTAATAACAAGAAAAAGGGCATTGTAAATGAATGTTTTTGTCACGTGTTTGTACAAAACAAAAATTATCATCAAATTTAGATTCATCGCACATTTCAATTAGATTGTTTTGTGGCTCAACATTATTGAAGACCAGAACAACATGTCACTATGAACATGTTTGGCTAATTTTGTGGTGCATGATGTTGGGCAGTTGGGCTGGATTAAAATCATTTAATGTTGTGACATGAACTAAAGTATGGTCTCATACTTTTATAGTATAGGGGGAAAATTCATAATTAGGGTGCAAGAGACATACATGCATGTGGTTGTGGGGGCTCCTACAATATATATCATCATAACTTCCCAGCATGCATGTGTTATTTTGCTTCACCCTACATGTGACCATGATTTCTGCTTACGTGGAAATAGTGAATGCATTAATTCCATCTATAAATGATAAATCATTATGTCCGTGGATGACCTTTTTTGTTGTTGTATGAAATGCTAATCACGATTTTATTAAAATACATGTAAGAATTTAAGAATGTGCATATATAATTACTTGGAAACACTACTACTACTTATATGTGTTTTTTTAGGAAGCATGACAAGTCTACAAGTGCTTTTATAATTATTTTTGCTGATGTTATTGTTAAACCGGGTCACTCAGATTATGTCTTTTTGTTTGTTAGTGTTTTCCTAGCAAAACGAAATCCACCAATATTTGTCTCAATTTCTGCCAAATGTTATATAAATAATTTGTTGTTATTTGAAAGTGCTTATGGTAGGGCCATAAACATTATTAGCGCTTTTGCTTGCTATTTGAAAGTGCTTAATACCCTTTATTTATTTTATAATTTGTGCGATTTCAAAATGAAAAAAGTTGAATTCCATAACTTTTTCTTTTCATGAACTGCAAGTCATTGAGTTGTAAAGTCGTAATAGAGAAGAAGCTAGCTATTTGAAGGAAGAATTTTAAATTCGCATAAGGCAGGTAGGGTGTATATTCTTAATTAAGAAAGTATTAGTTCACGAGACAGTCGACACTCAATTATTGCATGGAATCCCCATGCTTTTTCTATTAACGTGCTCAATATTTATTGACCATCACAAATTCAAAATAAAAATAAATTTATAGTAGGTTAAAAATTAAATTGAGATTAATGAAAAATTGACACTTCATTTGGTGAAAAACGGTGTTAAACAAAATTAATGAGAATATCAATGATAATCACTCATATAAACAAATATTGCATAGTTTTCCAATTATTCTCTTATTTTGTTTTAATAAGGATAAATTTGATTTTGTAAAATCGGAGGGCAAAGAAAGAGAGTTAGGTGTAAGCAGGTGATTGGTGAGTAATAAGCACTAGCGTCTGGTTTGTACCTTTTTCCCTTCTACTATATACAAAATTACAAATGTAGTTAAAAGCGGAGGAAGAGGGCATAGGGTGGCGCCGCCTGGGGCCTCCTGAGGCCGCACGCATGAGTCGATGACTCGTCATGACGCAGACTCCGCACCCAAAAAGGACACCCCTTGCGCACACACCGCCACACCCTAAGCCCCTATGGCCCACACCCAACACCCACAGGCCCCATTAAATAAACATTATACTATTCTTTATTTATTACCAAGTCCCCACCCCCGTTTGCAATTTGCAATTTCTGCCCAAATCTCACGTTGTCACCCCACCCGGCCTCAGCCCAAGCAACAACAGAGAGAGAATGAGAGTGACAGAGACTGAGAGAATGAGAGATTGAGAGACAGTCGGTTCTCTTTCTTTTGTTTTCTTTTTGTTTCTTAGGAAAATAAAACCGACCATTAAAATGTGGGGTTTTGTAGGTATGAGTGTATGACAAGTCATTTCGATCCACAACACTCTCACAAATCGCCTCAACCCTTGGCGTCTTTCATTCATTAACGGTCACCTGAACCCTTCTCTCTCTGTGTGTCACTCTCTGTGTGTGTGAGAGCGTGACTGCGAGTTCACGCACCAGAGCCCATAAGCTATTTATTACTCTTTTCCATGTTGGGTTTTTCTGAGAGATTATAAATTCACCAAGAACGAGATCTTCTTCTTTAGCTTATTAAGCTTTTGGCTGTGACTGTGATTTGTGCGGGACGAGGCAAAGCGAACAGCTTCTGATCCAAAAATTTCTTGTGGGCAATTTTCGATAGGGAATCGGATATGCTGACGTGTATTCCCTGCTCCAAGCAGCTCAGCAACAATGGATCTCTGCACCACCCAGAAGAAGTCGACGACGACGCGGTCCTCGGGACTCCCAGGACCAAGCAAGCCATCAAGGCTCTCACTGCTCAGGTAAGATGATAAGTGATAAGTCTGCTTGAGGAGTTAAGCTTCTGTTTGGTTTCGTAGAAAATGGGGAGATAAAAAGGAGTTCAATGTTGCTCTGTTGAGCGGCTTAGCCTAGTTTGGCATTTGGTTTAGAAATATGAAAGACCCAGAACCTGTTTTCTCAATTGCTCCCTTCATTTTCTCAGGAACCAAACAGAGAGTAAGCTTTCTTTTTATGTTACCAGTATTTTTAAATAAAACAGTGGAAATGTAAAAGGGTTTAATTCAGCTGAAACTTCACACTTTTGGGACTAAACAATGGAAAAAGAAGACCAAGGAATTTTTCTTTTCCTATATATTTATATATGAAACAGAGAAGTGTTCGGTGAAAAAGGACTGGTTCTGTTTTTCAGATCAAGGATATGGCATTGAAGGCCTCAGGAGCCTACAAGAATTGCAAGCCATGTTCACGGTCATGCAATGACCACCGGAACCGAAACTATGCTGAATCTGATACCGCTTCGGAGTCTGCGAGGTTCCATTGCTCGTACCGCAGAACCGCGAGCTCAAATTCGACCCCAAGGCTGTGGGGGAAGGAGATGGACAGTAGACTCAAAGCCCTTTCAAGTGGGGAAGGGACGCCGGCATCGGTGAGTGGGAGGGCTGAGTCAGTTGTGTTAATGGAGGAAGATGAGCCTAAAGAATGGGTGGCACAAGTGGAGCCTGGTGTGCTCATCACTTTTGTTTCTTTGCCCCAAGGAGGAAATGATCTCAAGCGTATTCGATTCAGGTACTTTTTCTTGCTTGGAGTTGATATGATAGTGAAGATTCTGATTTGGTTGAGCGTGGATGTGTGTGATCACATGAACCACTGTATCTTTTGTCCTTTGTGTGTTGAATTTTTTCTCTTGTTCTTGATCTGAGAAGTATAGCTTCTGATTCTTTTGAGTGTGGTTACTTTTTTTTAGTGTGTGGGGTTGGTGATCGGAGTTGAATTTATTGTGACATTGTCCTTTGTTATTGGACTTAACAATATAGTGAAAGGGTGAGAGATTGCAGTAGTCAAATTGCATGTGAATTGTTATTTCTCACATTCATTAATGTGGTAGGTGGCCCTGTGTTAATAACCATCCAATACCGTCAAATATTTGAGCTGTCAAAGAGTGAAAGATTTGATTACTTAATTTTTAGGATTGACCTATTGACTCCTCTATTGGGTAGCTTTAATCATCTACCAGCTTTCAATGACTTAACCCTAACCCCATACATAATACAATACCAGGGTATTTTTAATCCATTTTCTAATTTGTACTTTACTAACTTGAGTCATGGATGCAATGCGGTGTGAAGTAGAGAAAGACTTAATTGTTCAACCTTTAAAACTGTAGCACCTCTATATGGGTGTTAAATATGGGTGAGGCCTAACTTTGTTTCATTTCCAATAAATGATTCTGGGTCATTAAGAAGGAATTAAAAGCATCTCATATCTCACCTTTATATAGAACTGAAAAATAATATAGAAGAAAACAAGAATCTCCCTTCTCCAGAAATTTGATTGAAATTTATAATTGAGACCATCAAGTTGGGATTTTTTTTTTTGTAGCATTGTATTGGAATGGTATTTGTATAATTAGATTGAATGCTGCTTGGTGCTTTGATTTTATGGATCCTTCTGAATGTAGTAGAACGTCGGAGTCTGATCAGAGTTTAAGCACAGATCAAATAATCTAGATGTCTATTGCATATTTGGGCAAAGTATCTACCCCTTAGTTATGTCCTGTGCAGATCCACAGTTAGAACTTTACATTTCGGCACTATTTAACCGATTGTTAGGTCAAATAAGAGTTCTGAGTCAGTCAAAGTATTAGTAGTCTTGTTACACAGTCATAATCAGCAGGACCTGGTGCGTATTTCCTCAATGAATGGAAATAGTTCTCTTTTTTTGATGAATTGTTATTCATCTTGTGATCTCGGCACTAAAGCTTGACCAACTAATTGGTGTGTTCGGCACTACTTTTATTGAAAGATGTCGATCATGTTTACAAAGATAAATCCTTATAAGGGGCAACAAATACTTTACAATATTCCCCAATTATGCTGACTTGTTTATCTTGTTGTGATAGTTTCATGTCAACGATTAAATCTGCTAATCATTGTTTTGTAAATTTGATCAGCCGTGAATTGTTTGACAAATGGCAAGCTCAAAGGTGGTGGGCAGAGAATTATGACAAGGTCATGGAATTATACAATGTCCAAAGGTTCAATCACCAAGCAGTCCCATTTCCAACTCCACCTAGATCCGAAGATGAGGTGAGCTCACCCCAAATGTATTAGGCAAATATTTTCTTGTTGGCAGCCTAAGGTAAGTAGGTCAAATTTTTTTTGACAAGTACTCATTTTCGTTTCTAGAATGATCAACCGGAGAAATTCTGTCATTTTGTTCTCTGTTACTTGTACTTTTATTCATTAATTATTTTGCATTTCCTAACACCATTAACTTTGGTGATCAATCCCACCAATTCTATAAAGGGCTTAGCTGGACATTTTCTAGTGTCGGTGATATAAGTTTTTCTAGTGTTTAAAGTATTCGTTTTCTTTCCTCTCTTCCAGAGCTCAAAGGTTGAATCTGCTAGGGAAAGTCCTGTGACTCCCCCACTGAGCAAAGAACGCCTGCCCCGCAACTTCCACCGGCCAATGGGCATGGGGTACTCTTCGTCAGATTCACTTGACCACCAGCCGATGCAATCCCGTCATTACTGTGACACCAGTGGTCTAGCTTCAACACCTAAACTTTCCAGCATCAGTGGTGTGAAGACTGAGTCGTCATCAGTAGATGGTTCTATAAGGACTAGCTCAGAGGTAGATCGCTCAGGAGAGCTTTCAATTAGCAACGCTAGTGATATGGAGACTGAATGGGTTGAACAGGATGAACCAGGAGTGTACATCACCATCAGAGCATTACCAGGTGGCTCTCGGGAGCTTAGACGTGTCCGGTTCAGGTAAGCAGGTTTCTATATTGTGGATGGTGAAGTAATTTGAATTGATTCTTGCTTAGTTTTTTTTTGTATTGCCTGGCATATGCCTTTAGTGATTATTCCGTTCTTCTCTTATCTCTGAAATAGTGAGAACTGAAACCATGCTAGTACCCGTAGTAGTTCTATTTCCTCCCTTCTGGTGAAGTGGTCGAACTGTGGCACCATTTCCATTTGGATGATGTCACATGGAAACCAAAGCCTTCCTGGTTTTTTTGTTTGACTTGTGAAGTTGATCAAAATAAAAAATGAAAAGAAAGTTCAGTGCTTCATTATTCATTTTTAGTTATCAAACAATAACATATATGATCAAATTGGGTTGAATATATTTCTTTTTTATGTATTATTTTATGCAGCCGAGAAAAGTTTGGTGAAATGCATGCGAGATTGTGGTGGGAAGAGAATAGGGCCAGGATTCAAGAGCAGTACTTATGACTTGGAAGCTAGCACATCTTTGAGATGGTGGCGCATGGATTTTACTTTTTCTCTTGAAAATGATATTTAAACACCTACATGTTCTTAGGCTCAAACTCATCAACAAAGCTTTCATGTATCAACTGTGTCCCAGTTACTTATTTTGGTTAAATATATCTTTGTGAATTGTGGAATTTCTTTTTGTTTTGGTGGATAATGTTGTTGGTTTCTTGGGATTTGGTAAATGGGTGAGGAAAATGTGGATGATCAGAAATGTTAGCTTGGAAGAATGAAATTTGATTTATATGACAATACTTTTCATCTTACTCATAATGTAAACTTATTTCAGTTTCTTCATCTGAAATGCAATAGGTTCCTTGTTGGCAAAAAGTTAAATGATTTGTGTTCTCATCAAAATGAAAACTACTCTATTCTTTTGGTGTTTGGTCGGATGAAAACTGCTACTTGACATTGGGTAAGAGCCTAGAGGACACATGTTCTTTACTAGTGAAGCTCCAATTCCCCGCGTCCCATTTAATTCGACACCGCCCTCAATTAATTTATACCACCTCATTGATTTTTCAGCAAAGTTGCATGATTTTAGATACATAAATAGTAGCCATAGTGGTTGAGACTTGAGCAGTGAAATTTTCATATAACAGATTTATATATTTATTTTTCTCATAATAAAGAATTAAAACAGACACATGAGGTTTTTCTTGATACACTTATTCTTGATGCAAAAGTTTTTCTTAGCATTGAGAACAATATAACCAGGTGGGATTCATGGATATACTTAGGCCCATTAGCCTTTGGTAGCTTAATGTGGTCTAGGCCTGAAAGCCCACAACTATACGTCAAAAAATATTCAAAACCTGAAAGACTGGTCCAACTGCAAATGGTATGTATTTTTTCTCTTTGTAAGTTCAATTGCATGAGTTATGAACGTAATGACTGATATGATGGACTGTGATAGATTAATCAAATGACACATATACTTAAAAGTCTTATTTTTATTGACTTATTTATGATGTACTAAAATTCTTCATCCATTTTCCTACCATATTTTTAGTTATTCTACATTCTAGTTATGAAATGGGCATGTTTACTTAAAAAGACAATGAGAATGGAAAAAGAGGGAATTCTCATTCTTATGTTTATTATCACATGAGAATCATTTTCATTCCTATTTCCTTGTTTATTAAACTTGAGAGGGTAATGAAAGTAGAGGTGAGGCCCACCAAAATTAGGAGTGAGATTCCTAATTTTGGGTGATTGAGACTCCTTATAGAGAGAGATGAGATTAGAGAAGAGGGAATAAGAGTGAACTTTTTCATGACCAAAATATCTTCATATTTTTAATAAAAATTCAAAAATGTCATTTAGTTTAAACAAATAAATTATACTAATATTAAAATATTCTTTATTTTAATATAGCATTTTTTTAATATTGATATTTTTAAAATATTATAAATAATAATAATAATTATAAAAATTAAATTATGATCATTAGTAAATATGGTACGAGAATGTTAATTCCGATTCATTCTTATCGATTCTTATTCACTCCTATTATTATTTACTTAGATTTCTGATCGCTCGGGTTCACGCACGCTTCGCAAATAATCCAAACATCAAGGGCAAATCCCCAATTTCTCAAATTTCAGGATTTTGCCAAAGAGAAAGTCTTTTGAGTGGTAAAAACGTTTTCAAAACCCTCTTTCACTCCCACTTCTCTCATTCGAATGCTTGCAAAACCCTAGCCCTGCTTCGCTCCTCTCTCCCGCCCTTTGCTGCATTAGGGTTTTGATTGCAACCTATATATATTGCTCTATATATAACATATATTTTTATTTAGTACTGGGTTTTTCCTTTTTCTTTTCTGTTGAACTTTTAATTTGGGACAAACTAGAGAGAGAGATGGTCTCTGGATCGCGAGTTGAAGGTGGCACTCAGATAATCTCAGCTGGGGTGAGAAAAACCATCCAATCTATCAAAGAAATTGTGGGTAATCACTCTGATATTGATATCTATTGGGCTCTCAAAGAGACCGACATGGATCCTAATGAAACCGCACAGAAATTGCTCAACCAAGGTGGGCTTTCTCTCTTTTGCCTTTGACTCTCTTGTTCATAGTTTAAGTGGCTGCTTCCTTTTGTGTTACTGCTTTTAGGTACTGGGTTTTGTTTGCTTGTTTGTTTTGAGGTTACTGTTTTGCTTTCCGAGGTTAATTTTTTGCTTTCCGAGGTTAATTTTTTGCTTGATACTATGAGTTTGGGTGTTTTTGAGGCTCTTTCATTCTAAGGATTCTACCTTGAGCTCATTCCATGAACTAGATGGTTGAATTTTCTTTCTTGGGGCCGAATTTGAGTGATTGGAAGTGGTAAATCAAGTTCAAATTGTAACGATTTTTGAATTTGTATTTTTTGAATTGTCTAGGCGTTTTTTCCCTTCTTTATACTAAGAAAAAGCAAATGAAGAGTGCCTATTTACTGAATTTCTAAGTGTTGATTAATTTTTTGTGGAGTTGGTACATGGCTCTGGTGAAATTCATAGATAGCTCAATTGAGGTTTTGATTCTTGGTGACCTCTCATTTTTCTTTTTGTGTATCTCCTCCCATTACAAGTTTCTTTTTAAGCTATATGTTCATATATGTACATATGTACATGCATGTCTTTAAAATTTTGCGGCTGTGTTGGGAATTGTATCATGTTTTGCTTTATTTTCTTGAAACCTGTCAATACAAATGTCATTGTTGATTGTGTAATACCTTTTAGCTTGCTTGAAGAGAACTTTTAACCATAGTGCAATTTTCATACTGTGGATGTCCTTATTTGTTTTTACCCAGATCCATTTCATGAGGTGAAGAGAAAAAGAGACAAAAGGAAGGAGGTATTCTCTAATGTAAGTTTTTGTTTGCCTTTGAATTACTGTTAATTTTCCTTTTGGCATCAATTTTATATTTAATATTTTAACATCATATGTGTGAATAAGTGAACGGGGGTAGTAGATGTACGTTATTCTTGCCTACATTGTAACTGCTTTTGAATGATCACATTGCAAATAGCTATTAGTTTGTGGTTTCTAGCATATCCCGTCACAATTTTTTGCTTCATTATGTAGGAGGCAGTCACGGTGTTGTAGGATGCACTAAGTTTTTTATTTATTTGTAATTAATATTAGTGTATTTTTTCTTAAAGTTGAATCATATTTTAAGAGTACTTATTATTAAGCAAATATTTGACCGATTTTAGTGTTTTCGTGGCTTTAGGGTATGGGGCACAATGTTCCTGTGGATCCACGAAGACATGTTGAGAGTGCAGGTCCAGGACTGAAATTAAATACAATTTCTGATCGTAATGTTAGAAGAGGAGGTTATGCTCGCAGTGGTTTACCTGGTGATTCATTTATCCTGATTTATTTACATAGGTCAATTTATTTTTTTTCTTTTGTTATATTCATTTCGACTAGTATTACTTTAAAGAGGCATCATGCTTTTTAATTGAAATATTGGTCCCACTGTAGCTTGTGCAAAAGAATACCATTTAACACCATGTACTTTATACGCTTTAATTGATTTCTTGGTTCCACTTTATTAGCCAAGGCGTTTCAAGAATTTATCATTCTTTCATTAACTATGTACATGAACTCAAAGAGCAGGTTGAACCAAGAAGTCAGTTAAAATTCATAATGTGTGCCACGTATTTTTGGGAAAACCTACTTTACACCAAGTACGTTATCCCTTTTGACTAATCTGGTGTTAAGTGGGTATTACTTCTATTGAAGAAGATGTGTCCGTCTTCATATGCCTCACCGTTCATTGAGAAACCTTGTGCTTTTGGTGGAGGGAAGGAGGTTACTGCTTTGTGGAGTTTTCTTGTATTGATAATCTGGTGTTAATCTTAAAATGTTTCTATATTTTCTGTAAAAAGTTGTATTGAAGAAGATGGACGCAGGATAGATGAGTGGTCTGTGTATTGGAATGTAGTCCAATTGAATTAATGCATAACAAATAGCCCTTTAAAATTGCTGAAAGGAAACCTGTATCAAGATTTATTGGAGCTATATTTCCCTCATTTTTAAGCTTCTAAAATCACTAAAGTTTGAGGGATGTAGCTTTTATTTCCCTTATTGGAGCTTATAGAGCGTGTTTATACAGTGACAGATGGGATTGTTCGGTGGTCTGTGAGAGGAAGAAGCAGCATGGTTCATGGTACAAAATGAGGAAGAAGTGGCATGGTTCATTGTCAAGCAACTGAAAATAAGCAGAAAAACTGGTTGAATGTTGGGTAAAATGACCAAATTAAGAGATATAATTAGAAAATAAAAGATGATTATTTTGGCATATAAAAAACAATTGACGAGAAATATGTTTAGTAAAAAACATAATAACCTGGAAAAAATTTTACTCAACACAATTGGGTGTTTACTGAAAAAGAAACCACAGAACTCCCTGTTGATAAACAATCCCTCACAGGGCCTGATTGTATTTATTGGTAAATTTGTATGACCATGTGTGCTGTCTTTTTCTTTTAAAAACTGTTTGCATTTTGTGTTTCCAAAGTACTTTTCCTGTAGTGTTTTTGGTTATGTTACTCTTCATAATGTTCCTTTGAACCACTATCTGATGAAAGGATCTTACTAGGTAGAGGAATCAGCAGAGAGTTCCGTGTTGTGAGAGACAACAGAGTTAACCGAAATACGAATAGAGAAATGAAGCCTGCTTCACCACAACGTACCACTTCCACCAGTGAGCAAGGGATTTCAAATATTTCTGAAAAGGGGTATGTTTTGCTATTCTTGTTATCTCGTGTATTTTATGTATATACCATATTTTAGTCTTGGTTATGTCTATGCCTTGTCATAAATTGTCACAGATTTTATAGGAATAATTACCATCTTATTGCTGCATTAAAAAACAGTTGTAGTGATACTAGCATTTGTTTGATATAGAGACTTGTCTGTAACCATTGTGAATTGTCACACATTGAGAAATAGAAACTGAGATATCAAGAAAGCAAAGTGGTTTCAGTGGATGACAGCATTCAAAGTAATGACATCTTCGAACGTGTTGAAGCTTGGCCTTCTGGGATTTGGTATAAGCAAAATTTTTCTATTATTGGGGGATAAAGTGACCTATGGAAGTGTGGATATTTATTAGGCAATGTAGGTACCTAGAGGAAACCAAGTTCGGATATTTATCAGTTTGCCCATTCAGGGGTTGGCTTGTATATACTTTGATATTGACACATAAATCTTTGCTGCATTTGTTTTCTTTAATGATTTTTCAAAATATACACATGCCTAAGCCATGTAATCAATGCATTGATTTGTGGTGACTGTTTACTCCGCTGTCAGCCCAACAGGAAGTTCAAGTAGTCAAAAGCCATCTGGTAGACAGAATTCATCACAAGCATTGAATGGGCAAACTAATTCTCAGATTAGAACCAGCGATGGTAATCTAACTGGTACTGTTAGAAAAGAGGCATTGGTGGAGAAGCGAGGTACTCTTCCAAATGCAGCTTCACGGGTGCAAGCAGGAAAACCAAACAATTGCCAACCACATTCTGCAGTGGTGGTATCGAGTAATTCTGTTGTTGGGGTGTATTCCTCTTCCACTGATCCTGTTCATGTGCCATCTCCTGATTCCAGACCATCTGCTTCTGTTGGTGCTATTAAGCGTGAAGTTGGGGTGGTGGGTGTTCGGAAACAATCTTCTGACAACTCCAAGTCATCACCAAGTAGTTCTATCTCAAATTCAATTTTGGGAAGAGAGGGTTCTGCAGAATCATTTCGCCCTTTCACTGGCATCTCTAAAACTGATCAACCCAGCCAAACTTCTGGATCTGTTATGCCTAGCATATCCGTAAGCAGATCGTTTTTAAGTAATCAGCACAATGTCAGGCCGCATCAACAACCTGTGGGTCATCAGAAAGGTATGCTTACTTTAAGAATGAAATACAAAATTAATGAAGTTTCTCTTAAAAATGAATTTTCTGCACAAACTTTAATAATGCAAATTTGTTCAAAACAAAACATAACCGTCATAAAAAAGCTCACAAGTAGCCTATAGGTGGTTTAAATTGTTTTGGAGATGTGAAAATTAACTTTGGGCTTTGGAGAATCTGAAAAGTCTGGAAGGTATTAACAGCTAGTGCATATGTGACTGCTCAATCAACAGTAGATAAGCGGGAATTTCATATACTGTTGTCTTGGGATGAGACTGCTACACACACTCACACACTTGCTGTGTTCCATGATATCTTTATGTGCCATTTGATACCAATGATTGACAGTTGAAGAAATGTTCTATTGTTTACCAAAAAAGATCTGTTCTATTATGTTGGTCATTGTTTGCTTTTGTTTGAAAAGATTGTCTTCTGAAGCCTTTTAGTATGCCTTTTTACCAAATTATGCGAGAGTATTAATCATGTCTTCAGATGCAGCTTCCCAGCCTAATAAGGAGTGGAAACCTAAATCAAGCCAAAAGCCAAGCTCTAATAGCCCTGGAGTAATTGGAACACCAAGAAAATCTGTTTCGCCTCCTGCTGTTGATTCTAAGGTCTCAGAGTCAGAAGCGACTAAGTTGCAAGATAAGCTTTCACGAGTAAATATATATGAGAATCGCAATGTTGTCATAGCACAGAATATTAGAGTTCCTGAGAGTGATCGTATCCGGCTAACCTTTGGAAGCTTGGAGCCAGAGTTTGATTCAACAAGGAACATAGTTAATGGTTTCCAAGCAGGAGGTACAGAGGAGTCAAACAGGGAACCTGCAGCAAGGTGGGTTTATTTTTAATTATAGTAAAAGCAATTGTTCAAATTTTGGGGTAACATGAATTTGGTAATATTCATTTTCTGAAATATATTCAACTCTTTTGACGTGCACGGTTTTAAATGGGTGCAAATGTAGTTTTAAGAAGTTCGTTATATAGCTGTATTTTCCTATATGTCTAGCTATTTATAAATATCACTTCCTCTTATATATGATTATCTTATGCAGTTTGTCAGTATCAGCTCCAGAGTCATGCAGTGATGAGGCTTCTGGCACCAAGCTAGTAGATTTATTGGATGACCAAGTTAGAAATTCTGGATCTCAATCTCCGGCATCAGGTGCACTTCCCGAGCACCAATTGCCTGAGAAAACAGAGACCTCAAGTCCTCAGAATTTGGACAATTATGCAGATATTGGTTTGGTTCAAGATAACAGTCCATCCTATGCACCTTCAGATTCACAGCAACAAGATCCACCAGAGTTACAAGGTTTCTCGGTGAGTTCACTTTTCAAATTAGTGTCATCTTTACTGTATGTATATATAAGATTAGTGTCACTTCTGCATTTTCACTTGCCCACCATTATTTCTTGATAAGTGATCGTCTCTTCTGACGCTTTTCTATTTGCAAGCAGGCATTTGATCCTCAGACTGGTTATGATATACCTTATTTCAGACCATCTATGGATGAAAGTGTTCGGGGACAGGGTCTACCATCTCCCCAGGAGGTAGGTTTGGGTGCTTACATTATTGTGATATGTGCTACAATTACTGCCTACGTATTTGGACATGCCTTTGAACACATTAGTACTGCTTCTTGATACCCCTTTTTGATATGGGTGAAAGTGCTCATTAGCTCAGGGACAAGGTCTACCAATTTCTTTGTACCTTCGTGGGCATTTGTGTGTACAATTTTTTAATGTCTTGTAGCACACCTGTAATGAAAAACTTGTCTTCCTAGTCCATTGTTTCAAAACAATACCTGTAGCTTTTGGGATGCAAACATCTTTAGTTTATTAATTTTTATTCATCATTCAGGTCAACAGTTTTGCCTTTGATACTCTTACTGCATTAAATAATATTTAGTTATGACAGTATGCATCTTTTGAACATTTGACAAAGATGTCTAGACACCATCTCCTCTCAGTAATTTTTTTTATTCACATATTCTACCTCTAAAAAACCTCATTTTTTTTGTGAATTGAAGTTTTCTGATGTATCGTCTCTGATTACAGGCCTTGAGTTCACATACTGCCAACAGCATCCCTGCATCAACAATTGCCATGTTACAACAGCAACCACCCCATGTGGCGCAGATGTACCCACAAGTTCATGTTTCACATTTTGCTAATCTTATGCCATATCGTCAGTTTCTCTCACCAGTTTATGTTCCACCAATGCCCATGCCTGGATATTCCAGTAATCCTGCCTATCCTCACCTGTCTAATGGCAACAGCTATGTGTTGATGCCTGGAGGCGGTTCCCACATAAATGCGAACAGCCTCAAGTATGGGGTTCAGCAGTTTAAGCCCGTCCCTGCTGGAAGTCCGACAGGGTTTGGAAATTTTGCTAATCCTACTGGGTATGCAATCAATGCCCCTGGTGTAGTTGGAGGTGCCTCTGGGCTTGAAGATTCATCTAGAATCAAGTACAAAGATGGCAATCTTTATGTTCCAAATCCACAGGTAAAGTTTACCAATTGTTGTAGGGAGCCATTCCAAGTCAAAATACTGTCCAGAATGCTACTGGGGTAAAATTAATTTAATTATTGAAAATATGAGAGTAAATTAGCATGGTTGTTGGTAATGGTGGTGCATAAGGGCTGTATAGGAGAGGCTTGAAAATGTCCCATTTGTACTGATTATGTCTTTTACATTTGACTGGACAGGCTGAGACATCAGAGATTTGGATTCAGAACCCAAGGGAACACCCAGGGTTGCAATCCAATCCATACTACAACATGCCAGGGCAATCACCTCATGCTGCTTATATGCCATCCCATACTGGTCATGCTTCCTTTAATGCTGCTGCAGCACAATCTTCTCACATGCAGTTCCCAGGTTTGTACCATCCTTCTCAGCCTGCTGCAATCCCCAGTCCACACCATTTGGGCCCTGCAATGGGTGGTAATGTTGGAGTCGGGGTGGCCGCAGCTGCTCCGGGGGCACAGGTCGGTGCATATCAGCAGCCCCAATTGAACCATCTGAATTGGACAACAAACTTCTGAACAAAAAAAAAACCTGTGAAAATCGAACTCCTTGGATGTAAGGGCTGAAATAGAGCTATAGAAGGGTTTTCTCTGTCAAATGAATAACTACCCATAACATTTTCTTATTTAATGAATCAAAGCTTCATCTGGTGTTCCATTTTTCAATTCTCTTCATGTGTCATACCGATAGTCTTTCAATTAATTAGCACTCCTTTTTATGCCTGTGAGAGATTGCTATCAATTTTTCTTATCTTCCTTAAAGGAGAAACATAAACAATTTGGGTGGTTGGTCTGTAAAAGAAGTCTACCTGGATATTACTACTGATATAGGAGTTAAAGTGGTTCTGCTGTTTGCATGCTCTCCAAGCTTCCCTATTAGAAACAATTTTGTATTTAACAATTTTATACCATTTATGTGAGAGGAAAGTTTGTATTCTACGGTCTAAGGAATACGAACATAGTTTCTTGAAATATAAAAATATAAAACAGGATATAAAGAAGATTTTTTAAAAGTTATTTTTCTCCAAGAGGGACAGAGAGTTCATTGTCATGGTCTTGGCTTTTGTCAGAAGAAAGAATGGGAATAGTGGGCTTTATGTGCTTTATTCTCTCATTATTCTACTACTACTAGATAGTAGGGAGGCCTATGCTTTGTGTCATTGTTGTCTTTGAAAGATGTAAATAAATATTGTCATATTACCTCGGGATTGCCAAAACATTTCTTCCTTTTCTGTTGTTTCCTCCATGATTCAATTTTCTGCGCGCATAAGACACAACCACAAACCCCCACAAAAGGTTGAAGGTTGAAGAGTGAAGCCCCACCTTGGTCAAGCAAAACATACCAGAGGATTTAGCTTTCAGTTTCCCATGTTGTTGTTTGCATTCATTGGCTATATGGTCTATGGTTTCACTTGTCTATAACTACAAACTTTCTGTCTATAGTTGTTTGCATTCATTGGCTATATGGTCTATGGTTGTTTATCCAATCCCACCTTTTGCAATTTCACTTGTCTATAACTACAAACTTTCTGTCTATAATCTTGATTTAATCTTATGCACAAATCATGTATTCCCCAGTATATGTGGTTCTGGTTTTTTCCCATTAAATTCAAATCCATAATATATATGATGTAAATATTGAGACTCATTATCTGAAATTCTACATATGATTAAATTGTGATTGAACTTAGGCTCTTAGATTTGATTATATGATTAGAATTTGAAGAATATATATTATATATATTTTCCAGGTCAGGTTCTTCTCTTTTATATAAATCCTAAATGAGTTGTAGCCTTTTAGGTAGTTGCATTCGATCTAATTCGCAATTATAAAATTCACTGTGGTTTTATATTTCTCTCACCTTCAATAATGAAGCAAAGCTGCACGTGTAGGCCCCTGACAGATTGTCAGCCGTTGCTGGTGTTGTGGTCCTCTCCTCTCTTGTGCCTTCTCACGCATGCTCTATTCAACTGTTTTTTTTTTTTTTAAAAACTTAGAATAACTGTGGTTTATGATATTTGAATTCAGAACATCCTCTTATAAAAAGGAGTTGATGTGTTATCTATTAGACTAAATAGTCATTGGCATATTACTACTAGAGTTAGATTTTAAATTTACATTATAAAGATAGTAAATTAGATGTCTGAAACAACATAATTTTAATCATCTTCAATGATAGATCCTATATAGGTATTTGAGACATTACTTCAATGATATTAGAGACAAACAATGCATGTGTTAGGCCCAATTGATGTGCATTTTTGCCTTAGTCATTCCATGTGTGAGGCATGAGGGAATTCATAAGATTATGGGCTTTTTCACCTATTTCCAGTTGATTTGGAGTTGAGTACTCTAGCTCACATTAATATCAATGAAATGAATAATAAATAGAGGGTCCATTTATTTAAGAAAGATCAAAGCATTGGCATATATAAGGATTCTTTTCTTCTTATTATGAGTTATGATATACAAGGGTTGAATGATGATCAATAGTGCAGGCGAGGAATTTTTAATTTTATATATATAGTATTTTTCTTTTTGGTGTTGTGTGATGTGTGTATAGTTTATGCAGTTATGAGTTGTATATGGTGGGAACCATATATGCACAGCTCTTTGGTAGTTCTTGGGTTTGCAATAGCATGATTAAGAAATGGAGGCAAAGCAATCTATGGTTTCAACTTTCAACAGGAGCTAATTAATAAAGCTTGAGTGACCCATGCATGCACTGCTCAAGCCTCAAAAGAAAGATTGATCCACAAGATTAATGATGGAACCGTATACATATTGGTGGCGTGTAATATTGAGGTGTTATCATCGTTTAGATATTTATTTATTATTAATGAAAAATATGAAAATTATTAAAAGTTAAAAACAACAAGAGGAGACTGATTGATATCATCGAGATTTTTTTACATCCATCGTGCCATGCATTAATTAATGTTGAGGAGGCCACTAATTAAAACACCAACTGGAGTAGAGCAGTAGACCATTTGGTGTTGCATGTAATGCACAACATCAAACGATCAAATCAAGAAATATGCTGATCTGATCTTATACATACATGCATGCTGAGTGCGCGATATAATGATTATATGTCAAATATGGGTTTTATCCTTATGCCTGTATATGTGTAGGACATATTAACTTATGTGCTAGCATACAAAAAATGAAAGCCTTTGTGCATATGTTGCTTAATCTTTGATGAACATGTACTTTAATTATGCTTATTATTGTTAGTAATTTCTCATAATTATGTGCTAGCAAACAAATTGAGTCTTTTGCTTCCCAAATTCAAGAATTAGGTTATAATTATCAATTTATCATGTACTGGTAATATGCTGATATATATTTAGGAATCAATTATGCTATACTAGTTGGTAAACTTTTATGATAACCACAAATCTTTTCATTCAGAAACGGTAAGAATCGAACTCTTATTGTGAGTATAAAGAAGAAGTAATATAATTAAAAATATAGCCGTATCGATGGTTAATCAGTCGTAATTTAGTCAAAATGGGATTAGGTATGATGGCATGGTGGTGGAATTGGAGTCTACATCCACCAAGAAAATAGTTTTGATACGTAGGTTTTTCTTAGGTGGGATGATGGTATGGTAGTGGGAATATGTTGTACAGAAGTATAGCTTTTTGCTGGTTAGGGTATGTCAATGCTGCACTGAGTTGATGATCAGTTGGTTATTGGGTCCCCAAATTGGTCATTCCATGACCAGAATGGAATCTTCATGAATTCTTTGATATTTCTCACATCAACCCCCCATATATGCCGGTGATGATCTGAAAGGAATCTCAAGCCTTTTCATAATAAGCCTATTCTCTATATTATACCTCATAGAGTAATAGAGATCGATAGATAGATAGGCATATTCCACCAAAGCATGCACCAACCACCAATATTTGGTGCAATTTCTTTGGACATATAAAAAGTATAGGAAGCTCAAAGTTTCTATATATGAGCATTAATTGGACACGCTTACTAGCCAGTATACCTTTAGACAAAAAAAAAAGAAAAGAGACAAAAAAAGAAGGTATACTTACAACTAGTTGATTTGTGAATTAAGTAGTTTTTCTATTATTCGACAAACATATGTTCCAACTTTGGTGGAGCATATAGCTAATTAAGTGTGATTTGTGATTTTTAACTTATATTTTTAATAATCAATGTAAACGTTGATTGAATCAAAAGAAGTACCGTTTTTCATTTTATAAAGTACCAAGCCAAATAGCTAATTAAGATCCTATAGAATATAGATACACATCAATTAATGTAATTAACTATAGAATAAGTAACATGAATATATAAGTTGATAGTCACATTTCTATATATTAATTTGGGGTGTGAATCCTTGTATACCCACTACTACTTTAATTCTTTTTGTTCATGTGTACGTTCAAACTGAATAACTAGCAAAGTAGTTGATTAAATTATGTTAACTTTTGGCATGGAACTTGAAAAGAAATCGATTTGATGGGCAAAGCATGATGAATCTGAAGTAGTAGGGCTATTATGGATAATAAATATACATGATGTAGAGAATATATACAATAATGAGGAATTTTCTTGAGCTTCAAGACTTGATCGAAGGGAATACGTACATGTGAGCAAAAGGAAGGGAAGAAGAGCAACGACACACGCACGTTGCTTTTAGGAGGCCTTTAGTTTAGTCTATTAGCTTAATCTTGCCTTTTTATTTTTATAATCACACATTCTCTCTTGTCCTAATCCTTTGATGGATTAATCAAATCACATCTTCCTAGCTTAGCTAGCTTTGTTATTCCTTTTAATTAGTCTCTAGATCGATCTCTATTTCTAGTTCACCACTCTCCCCAAAAAGTTTAGGAGCCACGAGTGCAATCATTGTGGAAATAAGAACCCCCCACTAAGAACATGCTCTCTCTCAAAAGCATATATATTGAGACTATAAAAATCTCAAAGTCGGTTATTTCAAATTTTGGATTGCAAATTTGCAATATATGAAATTTTATGTCGACCTCTATTATTTTGATATACATTATTCAACTAAGTTTTGACAATTTAATCATTTAAAGTTCAATACTGGTTCTTTATACTATCACTTATCATTTATCATGTTAACTTACTATCTTCACTTATTCGACTCTTATGGTGTATGATGAAGTTTTACATGAGAAGGAAGTGAAAAGGATTAAAGGAATCCTTAAACTTTAATTAGTAATCTCTAACCCTCTTCATGAATGTCGTTAAGTTAGATATTCTAACTTGAACATTCATACAAAAGATTTGGTGATTGAATTGCTTAAAATTCAATAATTCTTTGCCATGCTAGTAAAAAAAAGCATTATAAATTTCTAATATCAACTTGGGTGCGTTTTTTTTCAATATCATTAACTTCAAGTTAGATGAACAAAGTAACATACATGAAGGCACGAATACATATTATACATTGCACATGTATATGAATGAGATGATGCATATATATATACACACATGCATACGTATCCAAGAGAATTGCGAGAACATGCAATGCAGCTTTAGTAATGATTTATTTGTTTGTTTACCAAAAAGTAAAGAAATTTGTCAACGCGGTGTCGATTATTAATTTTAACAACTTGGTCCTTTTATGTGTCTCGAGGTGTCAGAGCCTAAGTAGACAGAAGGACTCATTCCCAAAAAAAAAAAAAAAGAAAGACAGAAGGAAGGTAGGTTAATTATAGTGAGTAGTGTGAGTGAGCCGCATTAGTTGAATATTGTGGCAATTGGAGGACCAATTAAGCACCCAAAACAGCAGCACTTGGGGTTTCCCAATAATACTGTTTAATCATGCACTCCTATTCACGCCGGATTCCACCTTCTAAATCCTCATGCCTTCACCTCCATCTCTTCCTCCTAACTAATTACAACCCATCATCATCTTTACAAATCTCATCATATTTTGACCTCTTTATGCCAAATTTCAAAATATTTTGACCTACAATGCATGCATATTGAGATATAGACACATAAATATATAATAACTATAAGTTTGAAGGGTCTTTCAAATTAATTAGCTAGCTAAAAAAAACAAGAAGCATTTTCTTATGCCTTAATTGGTATTCAATTAAGGAGGAGTTGCTTGAAATTGGGTTGTCTTGAATAAATCTTTGCCTACATACCTCGAAAATAAAAGCTAACTATCTTCTTAATTTCCTTATGAGATCATATACAAAAATCATTCAGTGTTATGAATGAGATCTAGCTTGGAAAAGTTAGATCCTTTACTGTTATATAAAAAATTGGTAAATTAGGAAGTAATAATAATAAAGAGCAATGAATTAATCAAGAAAGGTTGTATTATTGTTGGGACTTAGGAATTAGGATCGACATGAAGACATTAATTAATAACTAATATCCTTTTGTTATCTTTATGGCTTAAAAGCAAAGATCTTAGGTCACCTCAAGTCAAGTGAGCAACGAGGCAGAGTGTGCAGTGTGTTTATCATGTACAAAAAAGAAGAAAGAAGAAGCCAATTCAATTATGACAAAAATTATGGGAATCATTTTAAATATAATACCACGTCATAACTGCTTAGCTGGGCCCTCATTCCAGCTTGGCATTTGCATGCACGCGCTCCCACCCACCCCTTATAAGAGCGTGTGAAAAAAAGAAAAGAGAGACTCACACTTGGTAGTCACAGTCTCTCTGTGTGTCACTCTTTCAAGTTTTAATTATCATCCTGCTTTCTTCTCTCTCTATAATTCTCTCTGCTCAAACAGGCGTGGCCTCTGGTTTTCATTACTCTCTCTCTCTCTCC
Source organism: Purshia tridentata (assembly GCA_003254885.1). Taxonomy (NCBI): domain Eukaryota; kingdom Viridiplantae; phylum Streptophyta; class Magnoliopsida; order Rosales; family Rosaceae; genus Purshia; species Purshia tridentata. Next base: position 107,594 of record QANT01001133.1, read on the forward strand.
CTCTCCTTCTAAAAGCAGCTATCAAGAACCCATCAAAGCCCATGCGCGCTTTGTTTCTTTCTTCTTCTTCTTTGCCCTCACACAGCAGACACAGTGATGAGAGCAAAAAAACAGAGCAGTGTTAGACTCTCTGTCTGCAAAATCATGTCTTTCTCATAATTATCTCTCTCTTTCTCTCTCTCCCTCTCAGCTTTTGCTTCTACCAGACAAAACAGGAAGAGCTTCATAATTGAAAATCATCGAAAACCCAGTACTTACTGTTTCCCATTAACCCTGTACGTACTCTCTTCTGTAGCACTATAAAAGCCATTAATGGAGAGGTGGGATATTAAATCAGAAAGATCAGCATCTCGTCACAGCCGACACCGCAGAGAAAACCCATCTTTCTCTTCCACTCTCCTCGACGCTATTTACCGCTCCATTGACGAAGGAGGCAGCAACGGCGGTGACCAAAGAGAAAGATCAGACCTTGTATTATACAAAGAAACCATGAGAAAGAAACAGAGCACCACGAAACAGAGCACTACTACTGCAACTGCCACTGGGTTCAAAGCAGAGGAGGATGAAACGATGACGTTTCGACGAGCCTGTTTGATCGAGAAGTGGATGGAGAAGAAAGCAGCAGCTGTGAGCAGCGAAAAGACCAACACCGTCGTAAGTGTTAGACGAAATTCCATGGCGGATCTCGACAGAAAGAAGTTGCAGTCTCAGCACGACATTCATCAAAATCACGAGAATTACGCATATGGGTTGTTGAATTCGAGCTCGAGCTCGTCGGAATCGAGCTGTGGAGGCGGGTTCTCTTCGTCGGAGTCAGAATATTCCGCGTACGCCTCAAGATCGAGGTCAACCTCATCGTCGTGCTACAGCATGCACAGGCCCAAGCCCATTCGGACAAGCAGCGTTCCAGCGGCCCGACCCGAGAAGCCCAAACCGGAAAACGGGTTCGGGAAGACGAAATCAAAGGCTCTGAAGATCTACGGCGACTTGAAGAAGGTGAAGCAGCCGATCTCCCCGGGCGGCAAGCTGGCGAGCTTTCTGAACTCTCTGTTCAATGCAGGGCACGCGAAGAAGGCGAAGATTCACGAGAATTTGGGTTCGGAGAGAAAATCAATGTCGTCATCGAAGTTGTCGTCGTCATCATCGTCTACACAGATGGGTTACTCGAGTACCACCACCAGTGCTTGTTCCTCTGCTTCTTCGTTTTCGAGGTCCTGTTTGCGGAAAACGCCTCTTTCCAGAGGCCAAGTGCTGAGCAACAGCAGCAGCAGAGGTGGGGGTGCTGACGTGGCGAAGAGGTCGGTGAGGTTTTATCCGGTGAGCGTGATCGTCGGTGAGGACTGCCGGCCGTGCGGGGAAAAGACCCTTGAACCGGGTTTAATGGCTGTGGCTGCTGCCATAAAAAATCCGACACATGAGGACGAGCTTGGAGGCTGTTGTGTAATGGACGACGAGGATGAGGATGAGAACGATCACCGCCGTCGAGTTGAACAAGTGGCTAGAGATTACTTGCTCAAGAATTATCGAAAGACGAATGTGAAGAACAACAATAGTGATCACGACGAGGATGAAGATGATGATGATGATGCGGCGAGTTATGCGAGCTCTGATCTCTTTGAGTTGGATACGGTTGGGGTTGAAGAAAGGTACCGTCAAGAGTTGCCTGTGTATGAAACTACGTATTTCGATCGAAATCGAGCCATTGCTAATGGTCTGATCTTGTAATTCCATAACCAAAAAAAAAAAAAAACGAAGAAAAGAAAGAAAGGTTGGTGATATGGGAGTTTAATTAATTAGCTTTAATTTTGAAGTAAATTGTGTGGGGGTTTACATCAGAAAATAACATTAATTTAACTCTTTCTTGTGGTCACTAGTTCTTTAATTATCTCAATCTATTCTATTTTTCTTTCATTTTCTTGTAAATAATTATGAATTGGTTGATTAAAATGAATCTAATTGTATTAAAATTTATTAACTTGATAGTCCGTACGCAAACATACATAAACGATTGTGGGTAGAAAAGTCAGGGACATATTGAAAGATGTGAATTTGGATGTCTCGTGTTGGAAATCAATTGTATTTTGTTCACACTCGAATTAAGTGGAAGAAAAAGAAGTAAAGAGAGAGATGGATGAAGATGCGAGATAATCAAAAGCAAAGGCAGATTTTCTACATACTTTCATTACCATGATGGGACCTACCTTGCTTGAATATAACACTATCTATAATCTTCATGTACTACATATTTATATATGATATATATGAGGGTTGGGTTGATAGTCAAAAAGGGTAGATTTTGTTAATCCCTTTTTGGTTTTAATTAATGATATATTGTTTGTGCAAATTAAACATTATTCTTTGGTTAATGTTTTAATTAAAGTTACCGACCGGAGAGTGAATTTCATTGGCGGCGTGGATTTAAGGGCAGTTAAAATGGGGGAGTTAATGATGAGTTTGAGGAAAAGAAAAGAGGGAGAGAGATGCATGGTCTCCAAAGCTGAGGACAAAAGGATCTAATCTTTGATCCGATATAACCATCAATGTCAAATTTGGTTGCCTCAAAAAGCAGCTGAATAGATATTTCCAAACCATCTACAAAATTGTTCATATATATAAACTTCATTTTCAAACTATATAACATATTTTGGGTAATTCAATCACATACAAGGGCAAAACAAAGTTATTGTTTTTAAGTTATCGTGTTGTCGCATAAATACACACATCAAGTGATCGACAATTGTAACTATTATTCATGAGACCATGTTATGTAAGGCCTTATATTTTTATTTTCGTAGAAGCTTAGCTAGGCCTTCAAAATTTTAAGATCGATCAGTCCTACTTAATTGTCATGATCGATGTGTGTGTTTTCATTCCTTTTTTGTGTGTATTTTGTACATATAGTTGTTGGCTTGATGTCCATGATTGGCGCTTAGCTTAGAACACAGTGCCTCATATCCAAATGCAAAATGTCAAAAGACAGAAGCTAGCTAGCTTTAATATTAACAGTTTTGGTTTTAATTTGGACCATTAATTAATTTAGACTTAATGTATATATCTTCTACTAGTTCACTTGAAAAAAGTTAGGAGTGGGAGCCACAAATTTCTTTGAATTTAATATGCTAACACACATGGGAAAATTTTTGGAAGATGTGAGAGATTGGTTGCTGAGAATATTTTTGGGAAGAAATATATTAATTAACAATTAACTAATGAAGCTAATTATGTCTTTTATGCCTCTAATCAAAGTATATTCTATGAAACAAGCTAGTGATCTAGGAGACTAATGAGGGGAGGACCACAAAATCATAACAGTGTGATATGCTAAATAAATTATCATAGCATTATGCTTAACTAATTATTTTAAGAGCAGAATATGAAAGCTAGCTTGGACTGTAGGAAAAGAAAAGCCTAACCTATGGTCAAAAGTTGTATAGGCTGAAATGGCTATAAATTGAAAAACTAGCTTGTATTCGAATTTCACTTGGTGTATATATAGAATTGAGATCAAATATTAGCTATGACTTTTTTTGTTAATTAACTTTTTAATTAACGTGTATAATATACACGAACCAATATGAAGTTAATGATAATATATAGATCGCCCAAGTTGAGCTTGAAAAATGAGTTGGTACATACAAGCTAGTAATTAAACAAAGATATAAAAATTTGCTATTTTGTACGTGGTAATTAAAATAGCATATTGCTCATAATTTGCATATGCATGGTTGGTGAAGTGGGAGAAGTTGACAATTAACAATGATGCCATTACAATGATAGTGGGCTACGTGACCACCTACCCATCCATGCGTACGTTGACTCAATTTTTATTCGACATTAACCCTAATTATGATTCTAATCGCATTGCCGCGGCCCTTAATTAATTAATTACAAACTTTTTCCCATCAAAACTATGAGCAAATAAGGAACTTGTGTTTGAGACTTTGAGTACATAATTATATATGCACATTTATATATATGTACGTACCATCTCAACTGATAATTTGATATAACATCTTTTTAATATAAGTACAATTTATTTTTAAAAGATTTAACCCTAAGAGTATGATTAAGTGGATAGGATCTAAAGCCATTCAATTCCAAGTACACTTGGTCAATCATCAATCCTTGAAACCAATAATTTGTTAACCATTATTAATTTTATCGAATAGCTAGCCAAGCAAATATTGACTATATATATATGCAACATCTTGATAATAAAAACGAAAGAGTTGTTGCTGTCATGCATGAAGCACCACGTACGCTACGCAATTGTGGGCAACCCTAGCCTTAAATTGGATATATATGGTCATGCATATATGTCACTTACCAACCATGCACAATTAATCACTACAGGCACGACTGAAATTAATTAGAGCCAGTTTGTATGTGGCTATTACCAATCCTAGCTAGTTGGCCTCCAAGTACATACCACAAATGACTTCATCACTGGGCTTGGCTATGTCTATGACCAAGGGTGCATTATGGGTCACACAAATTAGGTTAATCTGTGTTGTATGCAACACTGTGTCCCAAGAGATATGATATATATCAATAACTATAATTTGCTACCTAATTAATAAATGCAATTGTGCATTTTAGAGGGAAAATTAACCGACAAATAAATAGTTGTGTTATTTTCTGGTGGTCTGCAAGTTTTGTTCTTTTTCTATGCATAGATTTTTCAAATAAATTAGCTATGTTTACTTGAGTCTTGTCCATTAATTACATGCATGATTTCTGAGGCAGTAGTTTGCAAGACAGTGATTGATTAGTACTTGATGCACAATTGTGGTGGAAAAAGGGAACAGTTTATGAACTTATAAGGTGGGAATTAATTATATAATGACGAAAATAAATAATTTGGTAGATCGATTCAAGAAGTGCTTAATTAGGTGAATTCTGGTAATCAAAAGTGCTTTTGCTTTGCCGCACATAATATTCTTATGGGTACGTACGTAAACTTTGTCGGCCCAGAATTTATATTAAACTGAATTTATGTAAAAACAGAAAGAGGGCAGGAATAATAGGATCACTTCTTTCAGTTTAAATAAGTCTTAAACCAAAAAATATATAAATACATAATCAGCTGAGGTCGAAAATATGACCTCAGAAATAGCTGAATTAATTAAGATTTTTCAAACTAATAGCTTAAATTTCTCATGCTCATACATATATGCTTACATTTTTCAAATTTTTAAGAAAATTTCTCCCCAAATAATTAAATTTACATGTATATATTTTCTTACCATGTACTTCTAAAGCCTTTAGTCAACAATTTACACTAAAAATATTTAATTTTTTCTCTCTTTTAGATCTTCATATCTAGATGCAAAGCCTAAGACTTCTAGGGTCTAAAAAGAAAGACAATTTTCTTTAGTTAGAAGAAACCCATCTTCTAAACTCTTTGCTCATCTTGCCGTGCTCAAATTCAAATTTGAGCATTCTTCAATCTTCAAAAAGGGAAGGAAATTTTTTCATCTTTACAAGTTAGAACCAAAAAAAGAAGGATGAGAGAGAAAAGAGGTAAAAATGAATGTGGTGGGCCCAGTCGGGTACGTTGGAGCCCACAACAACACTGAGAATCCAAGCGTACTACAGTGATCTTCACAAATTGGATTCTAGATTTGGAAGCAACCCAGGCTACACTGAGTCACTCTACTTTTATAGACTTTTCTCCCCGCACGTGATGGGCCAGGCCCATCATGTCCCAATCCTGTCGACCATTCACACGTGTGATTGCTTCTCGTGCTTACAGATCCCCATAAGATTCCCTGTCACACGCGCTAACACAAGTAGAAGAGGTTCCAAATTTAATTATTAGGTTTAAGAATTTTTTCTCAAACGCTACATAAAAATATGCTGGATATGTGTTAGCGTTTGAGCACTCTTTCACATCTCACATTCTTCATCTCACATTCTTCTTGTACATAAATCATATGAGATCTGTAAAAAGAACAAGGATTTTCTGTTTATTTATCTATTCACCTTCTTATTATATATTAATTTTGACCGTAAAATAGAGAAAATTTTGGTCCGTATAAAAAACCTTATTAATTTTAAGTTTTATGTTTAAATTGAATACACAATGCTAAAAAATTAATAATATTTTTCCCTCGCTGCCTGTTGGATCTTTGCCCCCCTACTGCCTAGCAACAAAATCACCACCACTCAAGCTCTGACACCTGTACTGTTTGCCATTTATGGCTGTGTTGGGTTTGGCGGGAAGAGTACGAAAATGACCTTGGGAAATGCATGGGGAATTGTCTTTTGAGATGGGTAGTTTTGGGACGAGGGAATTGGAGAGAGAGAAAAAGAGGGGAACAAGGCAGCTTTAGTAAAAGAAAAGAAGGTAGTGCCAATGGTGTTTGTGTGAGGGAGTGAAAAAGAGAAAGTGAGTAGAATTTTGTTGATCCCAAGAAGATTGCTTATAGTGATATGCAAACACAGACTCAAAGAGGTTTGAGGTTGCAGCTTTTGTTTTTCCTTTTGTATTGGAGAGAGAGAGAGAGAGAGGTTATTATAATAACAGTTAGTAATACCATATGACCATGTAGGTTGAGAAAAAAGAGTTTTTCTAAACAACATTTGTGAGATGTAAAATTGTATTACAATCTTTAAAGATATTGGGCGGGATCTAAATTTTCTAAAAATGGCTAAACACAGTGGCTTACTCATATGTAAAACTTGGAATTTGTAGGAAGAAGCCCTTTCAATTTTTAAAATACATGGCCTTGTTCTTATCATGTGTCCTATAATGGAATCCCTTTTAACTTTGAATTGGTTCATATTATAATATTCTTTGCTCTGGACTCTTTGGGAATCCCTTATCATGTGCAATATAATATATTACTACGTACCAAGCCTATAAGAACTCTCAATCTCTCATTCTTCCTTTAATTTATTTCAGAAAGCTAAAAATCCTCCTATTTTTATGGAAGAAACTTGTCCTAATTGTAATGGTGATGTTTATAGTCTCATAATTATATAATGATGAAAAAAATTGTAGTTATGTGAAAACCATGGCACTGCAGTCTGCTGAGTTACTGCGCAGCAAGCAATTAGCTAGCGATTGCCATGCAAGTACTGCTACTTGTGTCATAAGTTTCAGAAAATGCTGGTGTGGAAATTAAAAAGGAAAGCAACAATTGTGAAGTAATTGTTGAGCGAAAACCGGTTGATGAGTCTGATCACAAATCATCACGGACCCCACACACGCCCAAACTTATTGATTTTTACTAAAAGGCCTCATCAATGAATGACTCGACCTTACAGAGTCGTCGATATGGATTACATACACGACTCTAATATAAGTCACTTTTTTCCTAACGTCTTTTATGGTGACAGCAACTGGCCTAGAGAGGTTGGTTGGATACCGAGAAAAAGCCACCAAGAAAAACCATAACCACGAGCTCCAAGAATCTCTTTGAATCGTGAGCTTCAAAAACGTTGACATGTTAAGCCCTAGGGTTAGTGGAGAAGCCATTCTCCTAAAAAGTGAAATCACGTGCGGTGGCTAATGAAGCAGGACAGTGACAAAATGCCACCCTCCACTATCCAATGTATACACTTTTCTAAAATTGTGCTAAATGTGGCGTTACAATCTTAGCCTAGCACCATTTCTTGGTCTGCCTGAAAATGCCATATACACTTGGAATGTCATTATCAGTTCACACACACATTTCTCTATAAAGCAGTACTATAGGTGCTCTTAGCCTTCAAAGAAATAAAAATGAAATTAGATTCTTATCCATTAACCCCTTTTTGATTTTTATTAAGTTAATTGAATCATTAATCATATTATATTATGCAGTATGTGTATATCTGTAATCTGTATGCCTTGTAGTCGTGGATATTTGAAGAGGACTTGTTCATAATCTCTCTTGACTCACTTCAAGCAACACTATCATCTACAGAAAGATATTTTAGATCAATTGTTACAGTGAATATACTGTCATAATCAACGTTGCAGTCTAAACCAAACCAATAATGGTATGCAAATTCATTCAAATTGGTATAAAGATACACATGAATATGGTATTGACTGCACCTAAAATTGAAGTTGAATGATCAATTGCATTGTTTGATTGAGACTATGAACTAGGCCTAGCTTAACACAGTTCACTATATGTATCTCAATTTGTGCAGCAATATGCGCATGCATATGCAATTAAAGCATCTTTATCTATCAACAATGACCTGAACCAGCGATTTCACTATATGGTAAAAGGATTTAGGCAGCAGTCTTTGTTGCGTGCGTGTATTGTGTGCTGATTTTAAGCTTTGAAGACTGCTATAGTAATTGGTAGCAAATCTATTGTTGTCAGTCAAACTTTGATGGAGGATTAATGAAAATGAAGTACGTGGGAATCATATCATCTGATTCAAATAATTGACTCTGCAGCCTCAATGTAAATTTCCAAACGTACTCTTGTTCGGTTTGAGTCCATTTTGCTGCTGAATTCACAATATGATGTGACTGACAGCTTCCAATTGATGCAGCAACAAGGGGGGAGGAATAACAAACGACATGTCGTTTGATTCTGAAACCTCTTGTTTTATCTATTTATTTGCTATGACGACATATCATCTGTGATGGGCCTGCCATTGTAGGTAGTGGATTATGCACTTAAGCTATTAATATTTGTATTTGTGGTCGATTATGCATTGTCATCGTGATTAATTTGAAGTTTGAACTGTGATATTGTAAACATAATGTTTGATGCATGTGCATGATATATTATTACCATTTCATGTATGGTCTGTAAATTTACATGCACCTTAATATCTAAATGCATTATGTTTATAGACGTAAAACAAAGAATGTTAAGCCCGCGCCCAACCATTGACTTAAAACTAAAATATTTTAACATGGAAGAGCTTGTTATACTGCAGAAACTATGAACTAAAAATATATATATATATATATATATATATATCCATTTGAAAGTTGATTGGAAATTTTATACTCTCAAATACTACTCAAGAAACAGTCTGATCGATCAGTAACCAAAAACAGAAGGCAGTCTGTCAATTGATGGTGAGGAGCTGATATCTACTCTGACCTCCTGGGAGTTCCTGCCAGGTGTCAACACCCCATTTTCCTGTGAAGGCAGTCTGTCAATGGGAGTACGGCAGATGGGGCAGTGAGAATGAGAGTAGAGCCACATATCAATACAAGGTGCATGCAAGGTGTGCTTGCATTTTGGCAACTGCCTTACAAGCTCCTCATTTTGTAAACCTCTCAAGCACACCACACATTCAATTTGATCACAGTTTGCTTCTTCATCTTCCTCATCATCATCGTCATTCTGATCACAAATTATTTCTTTCTTATAATTGAATGTGACTAAATCCGGCTTCAACCTCGTACCATCGGAACACTTGTCCTTAACTGGCTCGCCGCCACTTGCGGCGGATAAGATTTGGCGACGATATGCATACCATCCAAGTGTATAAAGAATGTATATTACCAACGAAATGATCATCCCCACGAGTACCACAATGCCGGAGTAGATCAATGACATGGGGTTTCTTGTAAATACTGAATTAATTAATAACTTGTACTATTATTAGTAAGGGCTTTAGAGATTTATAGTAGCTAATCATTGATCCGATTAGCACAATGACGTACATTGACATAGTACGTAGTGATTAATTAGTTGGTTTTTCTTGTTGATTGCCGAATTAGTTTTAAGCTTAAGGGGGCTGCAGGAGAATTGGATCCAATGTGCATTGTTGTATTTTACTATGATACTTAGCTATAGGGTGGAAGTGACCCTCAATTTAATTTGTGTGTTCTTTGTCAGTTTTATTTAAAAAGAATCTCCAAACTGCATGGACAAGAATTTGTGATGGTGGATCGATATGGACACCTTATTACTAACTCTCTCTCTCTCTCTCTCTCTCTCTCTCTCTCTATATATATATAATTGGATATATTCTCATTGTAAGAAAAGGACACCTTATTACTAACTCTCTCTCTCTCTCTCTTTATATATAATTGGATATATTCTCATTGTAAGAAAAATAAGGATGATACTATAGAATGTAGAACTTTATCTCGCAATATGATTTTATAATTCAAACCGTTGTCTACTTCTTAGGTGTCCTTTCAAAAATCATACTTACCAAAAAAGTAATCAAATGATGGTGCAATCGATGTACATATATATGTGTGTATATGGGCTAGCATCAGGGATCTATTAATTATTTTATTTTTCCTAATATACAATCGGATGGTGTAACCAAAGTACAGAATATGATCTGCTTCTAAACCAAAGTCACACAGGACAACAGCTAAACTTCACCTAAAGGAATTTTCAGTGAGTAGTCTATTATATATAAAGGATCATCATTTCAGGTCTCTAATTTCCGGCTGTCACTAAAATATTATATTTTCGATAACTTACAAAATCCTTCCCATCAAATGGGAATCAATATCGATCCAATTAAAATTGGACAGCATGTGTTGTTGTTGATTTTGATTTTTGGGATAGAAAATGTATGCCTCCATTTTTAGTCAGAGTATATAAAGCCAGTAAAGAGGAAAAAGACTAACTAACCAGTCATTTATTGTTGTATAGTTAGCTATCAAGGAGAGAAGGAAAGACATGAATTTTCTGTAATAAAACTGCAAATTAAAAAAGTGTCCTTGCCACAACTCACATGACTTCAAGTTCCAACAATTTTTATATGAACAAACTTTGGGAACTTAAATGTGTAGATACCCAAATTTTTACAGAAAAACTGCAGAAAATTTCAAGGAGGGTGTCAATTAACAAGTCAAATAAAAAGCCTTTCTTTTGCTTCATAGTTTGAATGCCAATTGCCAGATGTTTTCTCAATATTAATTCTACAGTCTGTCATATTCTATCTTTGTGATGACCGTCACAGTCCTAAACTATATAATATGCATAGCCTATTTTGGGTTTAGTAAAGTCCAAAACTACTGTGTTTTGTGATGGCATCTATTTGGAACACCAGTAATCTCACCAAGGTTGATGCCTCAGATCCATTCCAACTCCCCAATATCACAAAGGTTTGATTTCAGTAGTTGGTAGATCAGATATTGTCCACAGGCCCAAAACTAGAAATCAACAAATTAAATGGTGCCCATGTTTGAACTCTAGTTCTAGTTGGTAACCTTTTAAGTTTCATTTCTAACTTTTATGAGTTGGCAATTCTTTTTATTAAAACTGAATGAGTTGCCTGAGCATGAACATATCTGCTGGACCCATTTTTTGTGTTCCTTATCAACCTTGATATATATATATCAAGGAACTGTAAGAGTTCTATAGAAACTTAGTACAAAGGTGTTATAAATTAATTAAAACTGCTTTTGTTTTGGGACAGTTTAAGATTGCTCTTTGCCAGTTGTCAGTTACTTCTGACAAGAATCAGAATCTTGGCCGTGCCTGTAGTTGTATAAACTTTGCTGCCAAGCAAGGTGCAAAGCTGCTTGTTTTACCAGTGAGTTAATTAACTACCCATGTGGTTGTCGCACCCAAGTTGTTTGAATAAATGCTTGCTAGAAGTTCTGAAAACCATAATTCATGCTGATTTAAATTGCATTGCATTTTTGTGAAGGAAATGTGGAACAGCCCTTATTCAGCTGATTATTTTGCAAAATATGCCGAGGATTTTGACAATGAGGATGGCTCGCCGACGTTGTCTATGTTAAGAGAAGCTGCTCTTTGCCATGGAGTCACAATCGTCGGGGGCTCTGTGCCTGAGTGGAACAATGGCCGGCTGTATAATACTTGCTGCATATTTGGACCAGATGGAAAGCTAAAAGCAAGACATAGGAAAGTAAGCACAGCTAAATTATACAACATTAGACTGGAAAGGAGGGTAAAATTGGTTAGAACTTTTGAAAGAATGATAATGTTGCTCTGCAGATACATCTATTTGACATTGACATTCCAGGAGAGATCTCATTTAAAGAATCTGACTCCTTTAGTGCAGGAGATAGACCTACCATTGTGGACACAGGTATGCATCTTGGCTCAATCCCCACTACTCACCAATTTGCATCTGAAGTTGCTTCTAGACTTTGTTTGAGAAACATGACTTCAAAGTTTGAAATCAAACTTTTATTTCTCCTATGCTTCTATTTTATTCTTAATATTTTAAGATTTTATCCATATTGCCTATGAATTAAGCCACTGTCAGTGATGAGCAATTGCATATATGCAGAGGTTGGTCGTATTGGAGTAGGAATTTGTCATGATATACGCTTTCCTGAACTCCATGTTATACAGGAAAAATGGTAGGTACTGGATTTTGTTAAAAGTTGTTTTTTCGTATATCTTATCTATTATTTCAAACAATAAAATTGTTGAATGCAAGGGGTTCATATCATATGCTATCCTGGGGCATTCAACATGAGCACTGGTGAAATGTTGTGGGAGCTGGTACAGAAAGCAAGGTAATGCATAGACGGCAGTACTTCTGAATCCATTACTATTATCCCAGGGCATTAATCAGATTATTACTACCATCCCATAATGTATGACAATACTTCAGGCCAAGCTTAATCACCTACACAGAGCTCATAGATCATCGAAATATATATATATATATCACATACTTTGCTTGCTTTTAGCATCTTTCTTTTATAAATACTTTCTGGACAGCTAAACACTTAGAAGTTGATGTGTGTTTTTCTTGTTCCTAATATAAGGACAACTCACTCTTCTGTCCTTGCTGCCATTAATACATTCCAAATGTCTTGTGAGCTCAAACCATTAAATAATTCCTATAACACTTCATCTGTACGTACTAACAAATCCTTTCCTCTTTTCAGGGCAGTTGATAACCAGGTACTAAACAGACCAACTCTGTCACTCTATATTTTCTACTGTCACAACCCAAAAGCAATTCTAACATGAGCTCCTCCCCAATGGTGCTAGTTATTTGTGGCAACTTGCTCACCCTCTCGAGACTCTAGTGGCAGTTATACAATATGGGGCCATTCCACACTAGTCGGACCGGTACGATAAACAAAAGAAGGCCAATTTTCTTCCACCATAAGGTTATGCATGAAGACAATGTTTAACATTTTTCTTTTTTTTTGTGTGTTTGTGTGTAACTGGCAGGCGGGTGAGATAATTGGGACCTCAGGGCACGAGGAAACTGCAGTTATTGCCGAGATTGATTATTCCAAAATTCAGCTTCAAAGGTGAAATTGAAACTTTTAGCTATATATGTATACTGTGTTCATCCCTTCTAATAGATGTTCTCTGGAAATATGCAGAAAGAGCCTTCCACTTGATGATCAAAAGCGGGAAGACATCTACAAGCTTCTCAACGTACATGAACACAAGGCTTGAACGATAAGAACTCATAATAGCCTTGGCTTCAAGGCATGAATTACAAAACTCTAGGATTACTCTGTTTTGTGTAATAAATTTCTTGGTGGCATCTAGCTCGACTTTGGAGCATATGTTTACTAGCTTTGTACAGAGCACCAACCTACTGACCTCAAAATAATAAAATATATGTTCATGATAGATTGTTTTTTGACGATTGGACATGCTATATTATCAGATTATCAATTTAGATCATTGACGAGTAATTCATATTTACATATATAGTTGACATTGACCGTTTAACAATATAATATAAAAGAATATTACCAGTATCGAATATATAATTATCAAAAATTTAGCCTATAAACTTTGAAGGATGGTCCTCTTAGAATTTCATTAGTTGTGCTAGAGCAAAAATCAAAGTCTTATTCTCAGTACATAAGGGCTTGGGTTCCTTTCTCATTCTCACACAATTTATGATAAAGTAGAGAGGAGTGAAGTTCATGACTACCAAGTTCCTTCCCTCCCAAAACATCCTATACAACCAACTTAATAATAATATTATCACCCACTATCTCCACGTCAGCAAAACCATTAACCAACTAAAACAAACCCACACTCTCTTACTCAAAACCCCAAGTAAACCGCACCACCATTACCATCTTTTGGCTCAGTTGCTGGACCGGCTACTACAATTTCCCGGTGACAACCTCTACTATGCCCAGAACCTGTTCGACGAAATACCCCAATGCAAAAACCAGTATCTTTGGACCTCCCTCATACATTCCCATGTGCTTCATGATCATTTTAGTCAATCCATCACTTTATATGCTAAAATGCTCCGGGCTGGTGTATCGCCATCTGGGTTCACGTTATCTTCGGTTCTCAATGCCTGTGCTCGCATCCCGGCATTCTTTGAAGGGAAACAAGTCCACGCAAGGGTTGTGCAATGTGGTTTCTTTAGAAACAAGTTTGTGCAAACTGCACTTCTTCATGTGTATGCAAAATGTGGGTTTGTAGGGGATGCGAGGGACATCTTTGATAGGATGAATGATAAAGATTTGGTTACTTGGACGGCCATGATTTGTGCATATACTAAGAGGGGATTGATGAGTGAAGCGCGGTGGTTGTTTGACAACATGGGGCAGCGCAATGCAGTTTCTTGGACTACCATGGTTGCTGGGTATGCGAACCATGGTGATATGAAAACAGCAAAGGAATTTTATGAAAAAATGGTGGAGAAAAATTCAGTTGCATGGGTGGCTATGATATCGGGTTATGGAAAGTGTGGTAGTGTCGCAGAGGCTAAGATGGTTTTCAATGGCATACAGTTGCCGTATGCATCATGTTGGGCAGCAATGGTGGCTTGTTATGCTCAGAATGGCCATGCAAAGGAAGCCATTGAGATGTATAAGAAAATGAGGGAAGAACAAGTGACGGTCAATGAGGTGGCAATGGTGGGAGCCATTTCAGCTTGTACCCAACTTGGGGATGTTGAAATTGCAGCCACATTAGTAAAGCATGTGGAGGAAGGGTGCTGTGGTAAGTTCTGATTGAATCTGTTATATAACCATCATGGCTTGCTGTGCTATGTTTTTTACTGATTCAATTTTGCTTTCCTATCTTGTAATGCTGATGATTTCCAATTTATCAAACACTTTCAGCAAGGACACTCTTTGTCTCCAATGCATTGATCCATATGCACTCAAAATGTGGGAACATAGATCAGGCGTGGAGAGAATTTAACACAATGAGTACCAGAGATGTCATATCTTATAGTGCTTTGATCACTGCCCTCGCTGAACATGGAAAGGCCAAGGATGCTATAGATCTTTTCTCAAAGATGCAAAAAGAAGGAATGAAACCAAACCAGGTGACATTCATTGGTCTCCTCAACGCATGTAGCCATACAGGACTGGTTGAGGAAGGGTGTCGATATTTTGAGCTTATGACTCAGGTTTTCGGCATTGAGCCACTGAAGGAGCACTATTCTTGCATGGTTGACCTTCTTGGAAGAGCTGGGCTTCTTGAAAAGGCATACAATCTTATAACGGACAATATGGGTGCTGCTGATGCAAAGATTTGGGGTTCTTTGTTAGGAGCTTGCAAGGTTCATGGAAATACCAAATTGGGTGAGATTGCAGCCATGAATCTCTTCAAAATAGAGCCACAGGATACAGGAAATTATGTGATTTTGGCAAATACTTATGCAGAAGAAAATAAATGGGATGAGGCTGAGAGAGTGAGAAAGATGATGAGTGAAACAGGAATGAAAAAGTCCCCTGGGTGTAGCTGGATTGCAAAGTTGAGATGAATAGTAAATTATATATGTAGTGATTGTAAATTATAAATGTATTTTACCAGACTTATAGTTCGAGTATCCACTCTTGAAAGCTGCACACATTTGCTATAGAACCATGAGAATGATTGTAAAGGTTTGACTGCTGTGCAATACCATGCTTTTGTTTCATCATCATCGGATCTCAGCAAAAACAAGATTTAATGATTCCTTAAGCTGCTAGATAGATAATATTTTCCTTCGCACTACATCCAGATAAAGGCAAGAGATATTTTAAGAATATATTAATGCTGAGATCACGGTGGTGCAGTATATCTTCAAAATTCCAAGAAGTTATCCGTTAACCACTAAACATACAACACATGGACCCAAAAATCTACCTATTCTCATAAGCACGGGATTCTAATACCGATTCTTCACTTTAGACTAATTTTTCAATTGAGCAAATGATATAATTGCTTGATAGGCTTCTTGTGGCTCTGGATCTACTTCTCATCCACAGTGGACCATTCAGTGCCCTTCATGAAAGAAACTCAGGTCTGCATGATATGCCTATCAAAGATATTATGTCTTCAAGGGAGCCTTCTTCTCTCTGTCACATATACGAGCAGGAGCAGTCGAATGCGACTTGAACCGACCCCTCCCTTCCCCTTCCTTGTCCTGGAGTATGCATGTTCCGAAGATTAGATCTTTATGAAAGGCACATTTCCCCATCTGGTTGCAGGGGAAAAAAAACACCAAAAACTAACAAGCATCTGGAATTAAAATAATTATAAGACCCCGAAAACTCTTTTCCATTATTTTAGAAATCCAATGGGACACTATCTAAAAGCAACACAAGGAAAGAAGGAACTGTAGGACCCTATCAAAGTATAATAATACAGTGACCATGCATACTCAGCCATCATAGTTGTACTTCCACTGAGCCAAACAACAAACAGACTTACCTTTTTCTTCACAATCTGAACCACGTCCTCATCATTAAGAACATGACTGAGGCCACAATGCTGAGGGTAGTGCCTTGCACTTGTACCCCACACTAGCACATATTTTACCTCCTTTATCAGACTCCTGTGTATGTGGTTACAAAAGTCTCCAACCGTGCAGCCACCTCTATCCTACACATATACAATCAAAGAGAAATAAATAAAAGAAATGAATGAGGCCAGAACGCATCTAAGAATAAATAAATAACCGATAAAAATATATCAGAGAAAATTATTTGGAACATACAGCAGAAAGAACTACAGGATCGCCAAAATCTGGTTGCTGCCCCTGTGGCTTTGTATAAACTCTAACAAGTCCCATCTCGTCCCACATTTTTGAGAGTAGTCTGTCTAAGTTCAGCTGTTAAGTAACAGGAACAATCAAAGTTAATGTTCCCATTCCAATTTCATATGGGAAATTCAGTGTTAACATGTTAGTAGACAAATGGTGATAAAATTTTTGCCATTCTTTTATGACTTAAAGTTGTGCACACGTTAGTAGACAATGCCTTATGACTTAAAGTTGTGCAGCTGTGACAGAGTTCAGATCCAAGTCTGTTTTTAGTAACAAGGTCACAATCCTCTGTGTCACATTACCATTTACTGAAAATAAAAAATGTAGGACTTACCTTCAGATTGCAACTAATGACAACCGAATTAGGTTGCCGGGCTAATTTGTCCACATCATCAATACCAATAACATCTATCTTGTTGTATACATATATACACTTCATGTACTTCCGGTTTCCCTCAATCACATCAATAAGATCATCCACTGTGGCATCCTCACGAAAGAGAAGCTGCAATAAAATTTTTCACTGCATAAGTATTCTTTCCCCAAGAAATAATACAGAAAAAAAAGTATCAACCACATTCATGGACTTGAAGAATATTGTGTACCACTAATTGTGTATGGCCAATAAATACTCATCATTAGTTGTGACAAAGGACAATCATAATTAACACAAAGTAGAAAGGTAAGTACCTCAGCATTGTGAATTTTGTATTCGTGTAGAATTTGATAACAAAGCTTCTCATCCACATGAGTTAAAGTGAGGGTGCTGTTGAAAGAAATGCCCCCAGTTTTCTTCTTTTTGAAGTATATCTGCCCAGGAAACAAAATGAAAAATCTGGCTAAAGTCCCAGTATATTAACAAAGCAAAACATAAAAACAATAAATGGAAACTATTAAATAGTTGACAGAAACTGAGACCTAATCTCAGTCTGTTTGAGGATATGCCAATGTCCATATTAAAGAAAAAACTCACTTGAGGTGGTCTCTTGTTTAAACGCAAACCCACAGCTTCCAGCTCCTTTGTCAATATTTGGCGATGACCTTCACTCTGAAACATTTAGAAAACAATATGCACTACAACATGAGTGTTAGACCAAAATAATTAACAGAAAAAATTTCCAAAACATGAAATCAATATAAAGTATCAACAACTCAGAAGGTAGAGCAGGTTGCCAACAATGAAAAAATTGACAGTCCCAGTAAACAGACAAGAGTAATAGATTTAGTTATTAGCTAATAAACTAGAAATAGTTGCAACGGACTGCTACTACAGAATAAGTACTTACTTTTGAGGCATCAAGTACCATTAGCACAATATCTGAAGACTTGGCAACAGCAATAACCTGCAAGAGACATAGCCTTGTCAAATTCTAGCCAATTCTGTGATACCCAGCAATACTGAGCAGAAGACAATGTATCGCATGACCATGGCTAATTAAAAAGTAATCTCCTCTCTATCATGAGACATTTATCAAGCATTCTTTTGCAAAGTTCTCATAATATTGTTTGTAAGATAAAGAAATGATGACAAGTTATGACAAGTGGACATGAAGTTTAATAATTTCACCTGCCTCCCACGACCTTTGCCTTCAGAAGCACCTTCAATAATTCCAGGAAGATCGAGCAGCTGAATCTTTGTATCATTGTAATGTATAATCCCGGGAATGCAGGTAAGCGTTGTGAACTCATAAGATGCAGCTTCAGAGACTGTGCCCGTCAACAATGTCAAAAGTGTTGACTTTCCCACACTACAAGAAATAGGCAATAGTCGAGAGGATTGAGCATTTCGTACTATTTTTGAAGTCATGATTTTTCATTATGGTTTCTTTAAAAGATACACAATACATGTTGAGGTTATATAGATATGGCAAACCTTGGAAACCCAATAAGTGCAACACGTCCGTGCCCGAATTTTGTAACTTCAAAACCCTCTCCACCTCCACTAGAACCCTGAATCAGGGTTTTAAATCATAAAAAATGAACAGTAAACCTTAAACACATGCAAAAATTTGATTTACACCAATGGCACAAGTGTTAAGAATTTAACAAGGAGCTCATGACTACCGAAGCTCCCAACACTAATACAAGAAAATTCTACATTCACCTCAAATCATTCTCCTCCTAACAATAGTATTACACAATCTAAACATCACACAAATATACATGTGGGTCGGTGAAGAAGAATAGCGTACTTTTGGAGGCTCCAAGAGCTGAGTCCTTAGCCTTGCAATCTTTGCCTTGAGCTGACCAAGATGATACTCTGCAATTTCAACATTTCCATACAATAAAAATAAAACCCAATTCAAAAGAAACCTTAAATAGAAAATGTTTAGAAAGAAAATTGGAAATAATAATTAAAAGAGGTAGAACCTGTGGCTTTATTTTTCTGGGTCCGAGCCATTTCGGCCTCAATTTCTTTGATCCTTTCTATGATCCCCATTGTTACTGGATTTTTTCAGCTGCTACCACTGAAAAGAAAAGCAAGCAAAAAGATTGAGAAAAAGAAATTAACGTGTGTTTTTTTTTTTGAGAACGAACGTCAATCATTGATTCAACTACGAGATATAGCCTATAGGACACCAAACCAAGAGTGAATTATAGTACAAGAAAGAGGAGAGGTTCGATTGTTCTAGAAGAGGTTCAATTATTAAAGAAAGTAATGCTTATTGTACGAATTGGAAGAAATGGAATTGCTTCAGTGGATAACTCACCCTCACTGAGTTGGCGACGATCTCTCTGGAGCTGAAAGCAGAGAGAGAGAGAGGAGAAGTGGAGTCGGGAAGTGGTAGAGTTAGGGCTGAGAAGAAGAGAGAGAGTCTGGGCTAAACTTGAGAGCCCACTTGAGAAATGAGATTGGAGGTCCATTGGGCCTGTTTTGTTGGGTACCATAAATTTATGCATTTTTTTTTTTACCAAAACTTTTGGTTTTGACCTTTTTCCCAACATAAATTTAAAAAATGAAAAACATTGCCAATAATAGGGAGGTTGAGATTAAGAGAGGAGAAAGCATGGAAGGAGCGAAAAGAAATGCATATGTAATGGGTATGATATATTAAAAAGATATATTTGATTTGGCTCAAAATTTGAGGTGGATTACAAATAGTTCAAATCGCTTACCAAATCGCAAATAAATGTTTATTTTTATTTATGAACCAATAAACTTCTTTTGTGCGTAAAACCCCATCTAAAGTTCTAAACCGTAGGTTGGTTTGGTCAGTTTAATTAGCTATATTCCCACCCTTAATTTAAATTTGCTATAAAAATTCCGGGGCATTAATTGTTGGTGCACCTTTCCAAACGAAAGCATCCATTGAGTACCTCCTTATTAATCGGAAGAAGAATTTATGTGAGCAATTTTTGTTCTGAATTTTATTGTGAGTAATTAAGCGCAAGAATGATTTTATGAAAGGATGATATAGTGAATTATTTTTTTGTTGAAAATATATGGTTGGTAAATTAAGAGCTCGTTTGATGTATTAAATGAGATTAGATACGTTAAAAAAAATAAATTCACGTATATTTAAAAAAGCTTTTAACTTCAAAAAAAATAGAAAGCAGATAAATTAGCCATAAAACTCACTTATGCCCTTCAATTCCTACAAAAATTAGTGGAATAAATTTTTCTTATGATTAATCCATCTTTTAAATTAGAAGACACTCTATCTTATTCTTTACATACACATTCATTTAACATATCTAATTCAATCATATGCATTAGTCCAAATAGAAAACCTATCAGTAGTTAGCTAAGATATGTTATCTTTGAAGCCCTGTTTGTATGGTGAATTGTGCTCCCTTTTTGGAAGATCAACAATATTCAGGATAACAAGAAAAAAAAAAAAAAAAAACGTATGCAGTGCATTTTTTTCAACTTCCTGCACTGCATGTTTCTCAAGCAGTCAAACCAAACACTACTAATCTTTCTTCCAAATCTTTCAAGTCCGCAATAACTCTAATCTTGATCCTAGACATTTAATTATATTTAGGGATTAATAGTCATAAACCTGTCATGCAGTTTTGGAAAGAAAATGTGTCAGTGAGAGAAATTGTATGATAAACTTCCTGAAGACTACAGCCTGCAATCCATTTGCAGCATCAACTGTGTTAACAAGTGAATGGTAATGGTGCAGACTCAAAAGGTTACAGGTTCAGTACCTTTATTTTCAATTCGCACAACTAAAATGGCCATTTTATATACAATGTTACAAGTAACCTGAACTCGTTTGATGCACACTCCGACTAACACTGGCTGGCTTGCTCGACCCTAGATTTGGAGGTACCTGCGCATGCATCTCAGCAAGCTCTCTCACTTTTAACAAAATCGATGCTGGTATGGGTACCGAAGCATGTTTCCGGGAGTTTACCTATATAATTCCCCACATAGAAAAGCCAAGTTAACCCATAAATTAGAAGTAAAATAAAATCAATTATTTATAATGCTCGACCCAACGCCAAAATATCTGTTTGCACAGGTTACAAGGAAACAACCCACCATAGTGATGGCAGAATTGTACTGCCAGTTAAAGTTGTAGAAAATTATGGAGATTGACTAGTTTGGAAATTTTAAATATAGAATATTGACAATTTTGGGAGGTAACATTTGAAAGCAAAACTAGTAGATAAAACGTTCAAAAAAAGCATGCGTTTGAAGGAGATGTGAAGTTGAACACTTCCAACCTCACCAACCCTTAAAAGAGAGAGGGAAGGAAAATGCCATTTATACTCACTCCATCATCAGGAGGTGTTTGCGCAAAGCTAGCTTTCAGCAGGTTCCTCCACTTGTCCTGCAAAATAATATAAATTTAAAAATTTACCATTTTAAAAAAAAAAATTGGATGCCACATGAACACACTCTTTTGAGTTTTGACAATACAAAATGTGAAACAAAACAAACCTTCAGATCAACAGAAGTGCGATATGAATATGATGCAAAGGCAAGCCTTTTTATCTCAGACCACCTACCGGTGCCACACTTAGAGACACCCTCAACTAATTTCATAACCTCAACAAGAGTCCAAGCTCGATGGTGTTTCCTTCTCATTCCACCTTTCGCAGTGGGAACTGTTACTATGCTATCATCTGAATTGTCCTCAGATGAATATGTCTGTTTCAAGCCTAAGTTCCTCCCCAATTCGATTTTTCCCATTACTGAGGGCCGCTTGTCTTTCTCTGGTTCAGCAGCAAACTATATGGAACAAATTACCATTAACCCAAAGATTAGAATGCAATCAGTGTACAAATATGAGATATAGCACTCACAATAAAAGGCAAACCAATATATCAACAAAGCAGTAATATTACAAAACGTCAAAATGATATCAACCCAAGCAACACTGAAATCTGAGAAACCCATGCATCCATGCAGAACAACCCTATGAGAAACCCATCCATCATTCTCATCTCCCGGGTACTACTTCGGCTTGCAAAGCCTAAAATTTTTCATAGTTTCGTACCAAGTCCTTTTCACCGGCTCCTAAAACATCTCTCTAACTATATAATAAATACAATGTAAATCCTGGTCATCATAGATGATGTCTATCAAGAAACATGATCAGACTCTGTCAACTTGTTTCTATTTACACCTCTCTTCTAACAACGAGGTCCCATGTTCCAATATCCTTCCCAGAAATGTCTTAACTGATCCAAACAGAAGAAATAAAAAAGACTCCTCACTCATGGAAAACCCATCTTAAGACATTATGCATGATAGATTTTTTTTTTTTTTTTTTTGCATGATAGATTTTTTTTTTTTTTTTTTGAGAAAAAAGAAACTTTATTGAATAGAGCACAAAACTATAAAAACAATGGACAAAGAATCCATCAAGTAAGGTACAAAACAGAAACAGAAAAACAAAACTCTCGCACCACACCCTTAACTAAACTTAGCAGGCCCAAAACTAACTGATTGCTGCCTTCCAATCAAGTAGAATAGCAAAGAAAGACACTCCCATAAAAACGCTAGAGACAGAGGCCCAACAAGATGATTATGCATGATAGAATTGGATTAGATGAAAGTCAAAATACCAATCTAAAACTGACTTATGGAGAGAAATTAGGGAAAAAAACACCCAGATACATAGACATTATTGTAACACAATTCAATCCAGATAAGTATGCCCATAGGTCAATGTCAAATAAGAATAATTGAATCCAATTAAGCAAAATTGATCTTACCAGTGGTTGAATCTGTTCAGAAGCAGATCTTGGTTTCAAGACTTTTTCTGCACAATCACTCTCAGGTAGAGAACCACGCACACCAAGAGCCTCTTTTACCAGTTTAGCTGCCATGCCCATTCCACTTGTATCGAATTTCTACCAATCGAAATCCAAAATCACTTCATTTATTATGTCATGAGGATGATTTCTAGCGCTACATTATATCCTTGGTTAAATTTATTAAACTCAAAAGACCAGAAAGAGAGAAGAACCAACCCCACACCCCACCCCCAAAAGAAAAGAATAAAATTCCCCAGTCATGTACAAAAACTTGCATGCCTAAAAAATGCACACAACCTGTATCATGAGGCAACTAGTGGTTTTGCTGTCTGCTGGCAGATATGGGAAGAATAAAACAAGAGATATCTTTTAGATAATTAAATCCCCATGCTTGAGAAAGAACAAACCAAACTTAAAGGTCCAATATAGAAAGCTGTACTCATATTGCCCAGGTATAAAATGGTTTTACCTACCATAAGAGCCATAATATTTTTCCTTGGACGACTTCTTCGTACCCGAGAAACATAAGGAACCTGAACCCCAGATCCACCAAGAGAATCCATCCTTGTGACAATAGTTCTCTCATTTGAGGAGACATTTCCAAGAGGCCTTACACAAGATTTTGGAGATGTTTGTCCATGTCCAGAATTTTTAGCTGAACTAATCACTTTTTGGCTAAAATCTCTTGATTCAACTTCAGAAAGTTCTTCAATATATCGCTTAGTTGGCTTCCGAACTCTTTTGGCAGCTCTCTGTTCCGGGTGAAGATCCTCACTTTCACAATCACGTTCTACAATAAGGTTTCCCAATCTCTTGCCCGAAACAATTTGATGATTTTCCATTTGGCTAATGTGGCTAGTTGGTGAGTTTTCATACCCATCATTCTCTGCTCCATCATCAGACCCCTCAGTGAGCATACCTTCTGCATTCTGAAAGCTATCATCTTTGCCCTTCACCAATTTGTTATCTATAATAGTGAATGTTGTGGTTGAAACATCACAAGAATTAGTCAATCCCATTGTGATCCTCCTCTTAAGCCACAGCTTGTCCTTAACAGTAGTTTCTCGCCCAAAAGTTGCTCTAAATAATTCATGAAGTTCTCTAATTGATAGGTTGTCCAAGCATATCTCCCCCTTTAATGTATAAAAATTTCGCTTCAAACTAGTGCAGATGACAGAAGCAGATGATCCACTTTCTATTATCCCATCTAGAGGTTTTGAGCACTCACCAATTATCCCAGATTCATTAATATCGCTGCCATCTAAATTCAGTGCTGATGAAGGAACAATTTCCTGCAAACGAATTTCAGATTGCAGCTTCACATCAATAGCAGGCAATTTATCATTCTGATCAGTACACTGGCTGTCTACATTCATAAAATCAGAATAATGATCAGGAGAACCACATGCTAAGCGGAGCCTCTCTTCCTGTTTCACCTTTTGCAACATCTCCTCGATGTACTACAAAGATATTTTAGAGGTCGAGAAGGATCCAAGACAATTAATAACTAGATATGCTAAAACTATGCATATACTTGCAGGCATCCAAGCAGAAAGAAATCTAAGGAAACTATCAATACAAGTTTAAAAAGTGGGCAACCAAACCAGTTGGAAAAGATATAAACCAAGAATGTAATACAGAAGAATACATTCCAAGATCAAAATTTACTTTTTAGAAGATTATAACATAGAGAAACTATAAAATATTCTTGTTGTACACATGGGCAGCTGTAAACATGTCCAAGCACTTGAACAGATGTATTAAATAGGCATAACAATCAAATTATAGAAACGATTTATGCTATTCTGTTCAATTTTAAGCAAGACAGTACTCATTCATGTGATTCTACAACAGAAGAGAAAATTTTATCCAAAGAAAGTAAATCAATACCTCAAGCCGTGCACTTAATTTAGCATCAGCTTCTGTGTTCTCTGAATGTGACAGACCTGGGAACATACAGCTCAATCAGGCATGAAAAATATTACAGAGCCAACACCACAAGATACAAAACAGAATGTGTTCAAATGATTTGATGAACCAAGTTCCGGAACAACTAGTTTCTTATATAAACCATTTGGTATATATTATTAAAACAATGAAGTGAGGGAAAGATAGGTAAACAGAACATGAATATAAATGAGAAGTACCACAAACTTAGCAGCTTTCACTATGAATATAAAATGCACCCCAAACCCGTGGAGAAAAAAAAGAATAAGAAATAAAATGGAATAAGCTTTCTAAATTATGCCAATAGAAACTCAACTTGCTTTTTTAAGAAAAAAAATGAGACCTAGAGTGTCCCTCTAGTCATTTAGATACAGAAAATATAGTCCAAGCTTCCAAAACTGTAAGTAAAGTTCCATTAATTTATACTCAAGACGATCCACAATGGTAAAGATGGAAGTAAAATCATTAGTAACAACAATAACTCAAATAGACCTTCTGAGCTTTCTTGCTGAGGCTTCCCAAAGAAAGACCCTTCGTTGAAAATGCACCCTACATTTCCAGGGTCTGTAACAACAGGCAATTCAATCTTCTCATCAACAAGAAAATCCTCAACCTCCATTACTTCATCATCCGTTGCTGGCACTAATCTCCCATCACCTTCAACCTGGGGATTGACATCATTGCATATGAAGACAACAAACAGATGGCAATGGAAATATCAACAATGAACTAATAATGGGCATATTTGTAAGTGCAATGTCATTTCATCCTTTTCCCCCCTTAAAGTGTTACAGTCTTATAAAGAGCCTCATCTTACCTAACCCAAACCAGCCTCCCCCAAGTATAAACCTCAAGTTTACAGGTAAAGATAGGGCAGATTCCTCAACTTCCAACGGAACTTAAACTAAATCCCCAAAAATCAAGCTTCCGATGGAAGAAAAATATCACATTTTAATGCTCTAGATTCAAAGTGTTTCTATTATGATTTTGTTAAACCTGATTCACTCTGCCCACTAATTGAATTGCTCTAGATTTTAACTGCACTAACTGATTTCCACTAATGATTGGGAGCTTGACCAGCTTCTAAACACTTGATAGAAAGTCCTTTTATCAACTCCATATCAGTTTAATGAACACCCATTACTTAGCTTAATTGTATTTCTTTCAAAATTTAAAAGTTGAATTAATCATAATAAATTAGCTAAAGTTTCCACAACTAAGAACAGACTTTTACCTCCAAAAGATAAAAGAAAGAAGAGATTCTCCTTTCAATTTATGCGCATAAAAATAGTACCACTAACAGAATAGTTAAAACTTCCGTATAAATAAAAGCATACCCGAACGAGCTTGTATACAACAGGATCGGCAATCTGCTTTGGTGAAGACAAAGAGGAGCTACTTTTCTCAACCCCACTCTCCTCACACTTCCCTTCTTCATTCCCCTCAACACCAACCACTGTTTCCATGGAAAATCCACCACATGCAACTCAAATACACAAACTGAAACCTCCAAAAGAAATAAACAAAAAACAAAAACAATGTAAATAAACAAAGTTAACTTTTATAGTTTTCAAAAATAAAACAAATAAAAAAAACCTTATCCAATAAAATATAAATGCATCTCAAACCTACAATACTAATATTCAAAACCTCCAAAAGAAATAAACAAAAAACAAAAACAATGTAAATAAACAAAGTTAACTTTTATAGTTTTCAAAAATAAAACAAATAAAAAAAACCTTATCCAATAAAATATAAATGCATCTCAAACCTACAATACTAATATTCAAAACACATACAAAAAAAGTTTCAAAACTCTATTATTCCCAATTAAAATATTCAAACCTACAATCCAAAATTTAAAATTTCCTAAAACTGAAAGCAAACCAAAACAAATGCATTTCTTTAGGTAACAAAAAAGTACCATTTAGGCTAAATTGCAAAGCAAACCCAGCGAAATGACACTGAACGCTACGAATTCTTATGCACAGGTAACAAAACAGTAAAAATTGATAAAAAATTTCGAATTTGAAGCCAAATTGAATGACGAATGAAGCGAATTATGCAGGATGGGGCTCACCATAGGAGTGTGTGAGTTGTGAGTGGTGAGTGGTGACCGAGTTGAGTCAGTCGACGCAAGTGGAAAATTCAAAGGAAAACGACCGATTCGAAGCGCCGGAGACTGAGTCGAGTTGCGAAAGCTTGTGAGAGAAGCTTTGAGTTTGTAACTCTTTATTCGAAAGGGAAAACAATCGGATTGGTGTGTGAGCCCGTGTGCCTCACTCTTAGTACTGCTTCTCTGTGTTTTTGGCTCGCTTTTTTAGTACGCTGTGTTTACTAAAAACATACAGTTCCGGACTCCAAACTCTCCTTCAAATACAGTTTGGAAATGAGTCTTGGCGTCCGCCTGGTTTCGCCCTTTTTTTTTTTCCTTTTTTAATGAGATCATTTGGTTGGAAAAGCTTTTTAGTTCACCATGTATTGTTATTAATACACATATTAATATTATAATAGCATTAGTAACACTACATTACAGTCACAATAAAAAAATTTTCCTTAGTTAATGAGGTTTGAACTTCAATTTTTTTTTTTTACTTTAGATAAGAAAATTAAAAATTTCTCCAATATCTTCAGAAAAATATCACTACATTAATAACAAATCTGTAGTAACAGTGTAGTGGTTGCGAGGACTCCTTCCTAAGAAGGAGGATAAGAGTTTGCGCCACGCTTGGGCCAAGGGATGAGTAATTTTTCACAACGCAAAAACAAAACCCAAAAACTATAATCATTTTGATTGACAATAACTATAATCATGGTTACGGCATGAGTGTTTTATATGGGGAGGCATCCGTTTGTTAAATGCCTCCATCATAGAGCTGTTTATGTCAATATGCCTCCATCACATAGGCATGTTGCGTGCATGGAGGTACCTGTAAAGTTAGAGGCCTCTTTTCAACATTTATAAAATTTTGGAAACGCATATTCAAATACTAATATCAACACATACAACACAACTCAACTCAAACGAACCAAAATTAATGCAAAGACAAAATCCCATATTCTATTAGTACTAAAGGGCCTCTGAAAATTTTTTGAACTCTTGTTCCTGACTGCTTAGCTAAAGCTAAAAAATAGGCAAGTAAAGAAATCCAAGCAGCGACTACTGGTATTTCAGTTGTTCCCACAACTGAGGGTCTGGTGTAGTTGTCTTCGTCTTTGGGTTGGTGGATGGTGACCAGATCAGGTAGGGGAGTTGTGGGGTCTTGCTTACCCATGGGATCCCAATTGAGCATGATTTTGACTTTAATCCCAAGAACACCCTGAAAATTTGCAAAGGCAACATAAGTTAAAGATGAGTAAAACACTCCGGCAGGCTTTACACCTTACACTGCCTATTAATCTTAACCAGTGCCAAAATGACTGAGCTAACCTGTCTAAGAAGCACATGCCGTACAGCAGAGTCAAAATATTCATTAACAGGCTGACCGGAGGATATCATGTATCCGTCCTTGACTTTCATAGACTTGGCAAGCTGAGCCTGAGTTTGCCACTGCATGGTGTAAAGTAGAATTTCTTTTTACGATGTTGGTGTGTACTATTAAGGTCAAGTGGAAAGAACAGCTTCTGTTCGCACCTCACATCCCTTTGCTCCGCTCTCTGACAAATCTAAGAACACCATAGTATGCCCTAACAAAAAAGGAGGTCAAGGGGATGATAATAAAAGTCGACAAACACCAAGCCCAAGGTAATAACAGAGTTGTCCAAAGAGGTAAAGACATGTATTGACTATGGAGATCTGTGTGCACAAAGTAACACAAATCAAACAAAATACAACTAAAGGAAATGCTGATCCAATACATGCGGTCAATCCCAATGGTTTAGGGGACATACAAAGGGAACCTACTTAGCTGGTTTAGCAACCAGCACATAACAGTAGGTTGTCTGTAGATTATCATCATAAAAGGAACAATACTAATTTCATCGATAAATTCAGGATTGAAATTTACTTCAATTAGTCAATCACTTTTACTACATTTAATTCCCTCGACCGCATTGATGCCTAATGACTAGTATATTTGGTTTTGGATAAATAAATATGTTATGAAATGTAGGAGTTCCCGAACTCCAAGAACTATTTAGTAGTTCAAAAAGACTAACAAAACTCCAATTCAATGTAAGCATTCTTGAGGATCCTCTTAACCCATTATTGTGAGTAAAGGAAAATATAAATGAATGCTAATCAGATTGATACATACTAGCAATAATACTACTATATTAGACAACTAATGCATTTCCTTTTACAAAGATTAACCTAATCCAAAACAGAACAGTACTAACCTACTAATGTTATCACTCAATCAGAATTGAAATTTACTTCAATTAATCAAACATTTTTACTACATTGAATTCCCTCAGTCACACTGACATGTAACGACTATGTTAAATTTTGGGTCACTTAGGCCTTCTACTATGGTAAAGCCATTTTTTGAATCGAAGCCCCAATATCACTTCCAAGCTGGGCTAAGGGCTTTTATGGTAAAGCCATTTTTTGATAGCCAAATGCCATTTTGGGTGTGTAAATAGTATTTTTTGAGTAGCAGTTTCACTATAGTACTGATACTTATATTTGAGTATCAGAATTTTAAATCTAATTAAATTATACCTAATATTAATTAAGTATTGAAAAAAGTTATACCATTTATTATATTTTAAGAAGATCTTTAATTTAAGGTCAATATTGAATATATTTGAATATTTCATTTGTTTATCTAAATTAAAATTTCTCTATTTTCTTATCCAAAAATAATAAACATAATATTATTTATTTATTTTGTGATGGGTACACACAAAAAACATATAAAGAAAATCAAATACAAACAACTAAAGTTTTTTAAGTATTCAAAAATGTGGGCCCAAGCCATTTGGGTATCACTTTTTCTTACTCTCAAATTTGGGTTTCAATATGGCAATCAACCCAAAATGACTATCACAATCCGGTGTATAGTGGAGAAGTTATGGCCAAATGTTAGCTATTTTGGCTTTTGGCTATCAAAATTCCGGTACATAGTGGAAGGCCTAAGCCCTGAAGCCCACGTCACATAGAGTCGTTACGGCGCCGTCCATTTTGACAGTTCA
>QANT01001134.1:0-16480 GCA_003254885.1 Purshia tridentata
TAAAAATCAAGTTCATTAGTTAGTAGCCAAACCTACAAATTATGAGCAAAACTGATTTTGTAAAAAAGTATTGAAACTTGGTATTTAATCCTAAATTTCTATTATTTTTAACTCTATTTGGATTATTTAAAAAAAAATGTACAGTACTATACAGTACAATACCAAACATTTGATAGTATTAAAGGAAATACTATATAGTACAATACTATTCAATACTATATAATCTTAGACCAAATTATACTATCTTATACGGCGTACCAAACGTGGCAGGAATAGTGGACCCTAAATTGGCAGTATGAATGATTCTGGTAATTCAATGCAATTAAGGATCCTGTTTAAATTTTTCTGAAGCTAGATCTATGATTAGTGTCACATGTAGATCTTTCACATGTAAATCAATAAATCATTCCCTCATGTAGTTATTGCGCGCTTAGATTATTGCATCTTGGGATACGGTTTATATATATATATATATATATATCTTAGATCAGTCTTCTTTTCACATCATTGTCCTTCACTTGGTTTGCAAAACCAACTAGAGACTTGTGTAATTGAAGATATTTGATTGGGTACAGTTTGTGGGTTGAAATTTCTTAAATTTGTTTAGATTGAGAAGTGAAATGTTTTGCTATTCAATGTAGTGAAACCGTGAGATTATACAGTATACACTTATCTTAGTATTGATCAATGGAGTTCTCATTTTGTCCGTTATTTTGCTTGATTCATATCTATTGTTTGCAAAATTGCCATAGTGACATAGAACCAATAAGGCCACAACATTTTACGACAGATCAACTAAAACTATAGGCCTCCATTCAAAGGAAAATTGAAATTAAACTATAGATCTCTGTTTGGGTAAGATTTCTATCTAATTATTTTCGGTTCACTTTGTTCATTTTGGACCATTTTGCTAACATGGAATAATGCAACTTTCTAAGTTTGTGAGGGGCGAGAGAAACAGAGAGAGACTAAGATTGGATAATGAGTTCAAGTTTAAGAACTAATAACAGTTGGGGATTAACTTATTGTGAATATCTGGGTTACTGGAGCAGAGGGATAGGGAGAGGGAGAGAGAGAGAAGGGACACTAACATTGGTTAATGGATTACTGATTTTAAGAGCTAATAACAGTTGGGATTAACTTATTGTGAACATGTGGGTTCACAAGGATAGGGGGAGAGAGAGAGAAAGGGTTAATAAATAGCATTCGAGAGGTTTTTAGAAAAATCCATATGCACAATAAAAAAAGCCTCTCGAAAAATTAGAGTCTCTTGAGAAAATATATAGTGTGGAGGTGCCTAAGGTAGTGAGGCAGCAATATATCCTCCCGCCCAGAATACTTATCAATCATCGCAATGAGTTTGTTGACTGTTTTGTTAATTTTTTTTTAAATGCAGTATTTGATAATTTTGATTCTAATTTTGGGGTAAATGAGCTAATTTGTAAGTGGGTTTGTTTCAGTAGTTGGGTTTTCGTCTTTTGGAGGTGAGCAACGCAGTGGATATGTGGCAGAATTATGGGGGAAATAGATGGGTTGCAGGTGCCAGGTGGGATAGCTTTGTATCATAAATAGGATGGGCCATTCTCATAGATGTTGGAGAGGTTGAGAAGCTTCCGCAAGCTGATGTACTTTTCTGTGAATAAAACAATTTTTATGAAATTGGTTAATAATAATTAGTTAATAGAGAAAATTATCAAAATAGTCCACTTATTGTTCCATATATCTTGGTTTGGTACATAAATTTTTTTCTTCGCCAATTTGATTCACGAATTATCTGTCATTTGCCATTTTGGTTTATTTTATTAAAATTTCATAAGCAACCGTTAAATGGAGAAAAAAATTGTCAATTTTGTCCTGAGTTTTTCAGTTTTTCTTCTTAATTTTGACCTAACTTTTAACCTATCAAATTTTAACCAAATTAACCGATCTTATACTAGTTTTCAAAACCAAAATAGTCCACTTATTGTTCCATATATTTTGGTTTGGTACATAAATTTTTTTCTTCGCCAATTTGATCCACGAATTATCTGTCATTTGCCATTTTGGTTTATTTTATTAAAATTTCATAAGCAACCATTAAATGGAGAAAAAAACTGTCAATTTTGTCCTGAGTTTTTCAGTTTTTCTTCTTAATTTTGACCTAAGTTTTAACCTATCAAATCTTAACCAAATTAACCGATCTTATACTAGTTTTCAAGCTATGAATATCCTCTTTACAACTATATAACAAGTACTCAAAACGAAGTTATAAAACTCTAGATAAATAATTACAAAGTAGACTACTTTAAACTGCAATTTTTCCATAAAATTTCTACATTTTTGAATTTTCTTCCATTTCCAATTTCCTTTGAATTCAACATCTCAAATCAATTTCTTAGCCTACTAGAAACATGTTTAAAGTCTTCCAATCTATTACTCAACCTCAAACCAACCTAGAAATTTAAATCTCAATTAAAAAGATAAAATTCCAAAACCAAAAAATTGATAAGTACATCCTAACCCGAATTTTTCCTTCAATTCACATTCATTTTCGAGGTTATCTGGGTCACAAATAAGAGAATTGAAGGAGAATTTGGATTGAAGTGTACTTATTAATTTTTCGGTTTTGGGGTTTTATGTTCTTAATTGAGATTTTGATTTCTAGCTTGGTTTGTGGTTGGGTGATGAATTGTGAGACTATAAACGTGTTTCTAGTAGCCTAAGAAATTAATTTGAGGTGTTGAATTTGAAGGAAATTGAAATTGGAAGAAAATTTAGAAATTTAGAAATTTATGGAAAAATTGTAGTTTCAAATAGCTTACTTTGTGATTATTTATCTAGAAATTTATAGCTTTGTTTTGAGAACTTTTTATATGGTTGTAAGAGGATATTCATAGCTTGAAAACTAGTATAAGATTGGTTATTTTGGTTAAGATTTGATAGGTTAAAAGTTGGGTCAAAATTAAGAAGAAAAACTAAAAAACTTGGAACGAAATTGATTATTTTTTCCTCTATTTAACGACTATTTATGAAATTTTAACAGAATGTACCAAAATGGCAAATAGCAGATAATTCGTGGATCAAAATGGCGAAGAAAAAAATTCATGGACCAAACCAAGATATATGGAATAATAAGTGGACTATTTTGATAATTTTCCTTAGTTAATATCAAACATGTTTTGGTTGTTTTTGTTTTACAAAATTACTTTTCAATCACGCTACCAGACGCCTTCTCATATTTTGAGAATGTAGAATTTAATTTGACGTTTCCATTTTATAATATAGTTTTTAAAAAATTGTTCTGTAAAACGTTACCAAACAAACCCTAAGATTCTCTCATGTGCTTGGTGAGTACATGTTTCAATTTGTTAACCACTGAAAGAAAACAATTTGGCCAACTACGCATTTTAACTTATCGATCTCAATAGCTACACTTCTCTCTCTCGTCCTCTCCCTCTCTGCATTATTTTCTTATTGGTTTGGTTCTCTTTGTAAATTGATTATATTCTGATTTATAGTTTTTAGATTGATTATATTTTTAATTTCACGTGGATTTGTTTCTTTTTCAGGTTGTGATTGGGTTTTAGATAGATTGATGTAGATAACCATTTCAAACTGAGTAGTATGTATGCTTGGTTAAAAATCAGAGTGGCATACTAAGTTGTGTCTATCTGTTTCTATTTTTTAATGTAATTCAATGGTTAAAACTTTTTCAGGGGTAGTGTGTAATTTAATGGTCTCACCCATTGAATTTGAGAATGATTTAAGAAACAAAAAGGTAATCATGCTTTAGCCCAATGGCCTGTCAAAAGGAACATTAGCTTTGATTCCTTCATATGTCATTTTAAATTCCCTTATTAGCTTTGTTATCAACATCATCAAGTTTGACTGTTTGAGTAATAAAATAAGATGGAACCGCATGCAAGAAAGTTGGCTATAGAAGTTCCTGTTATTATTCAAAATAAGAAATATCACATTACTCCACCTAATGTTTTTTTCTTTTTTCTTTTTGGCCAAATGAATACCTCATATTAATAAAAGAACTTCAAAGACAAAGTATAGATAGAAGAAAGGAAATACACAGCCAAACTACCGAACCAACAGGGCATAAAACCAAAGAAAGGAAAGAACAGTAAGAAATTGCACCAAAAAATTGCAACATGAAAAATGCAGCTAATCCAAGGGTAACCCATCAGCTACCAAAAAACCAAAGAAAGGAAAGAACAGTAAGAAATTGCAGCAAAAAATTGCAACATGAAAAATGCAGCTAATCCAAGGGTATCCCATCAGCTACCAAAATTCCCAACAAAGAGGATGGGGGACTTTGATCCCAAGTGTTAGCACACATCCCCTTCCTTGCCAAGTTAGCTACCAAATCTGCAGCTTTGTTTGCTTCCCTATGCACCCATCTCCAATGAACAGATGAGAAGCTCAAGGAAAGCCTCCTAATTTCTTAATAAAGGAAAGATTTCCCATGAAGATTCAAATTAGGATCCTTAAGAGTAGAAATTACCACTTTAGAATCAGATTCAATTACCACCACAGAAATGCCTTTAGCTCTAGCGCATCTCAGACCCTCTTGGATTGCCATAGCTTCAAAAACTAAAGCTGAAGAGGCTTTGAAGTGACATGCAAAACCACCAACTAATATAGCATTATGGTCCCTCAAAACCACCCCAATGCCTGCATCATGCCTGCTAGGATCCCAAGAGCCATCAGTATTTACTTTGATCTCAGAAATTATAAGGGGAGACCAAGATGTGGAGCCAGAGATCCGAGAAGGAGAGTTAATAGCACTTCCAGTAGGGCAAGGCATGGACCGCTTCTGAGAATGCAAAAAATCAAGGAAAGCACATAGAGCCCGACTACTAGCAAAAATTGAGTTAGGATTTACCTGTTGAAAAACTGATTTGCATCTAACTTTCTAAATACTCCAAAAGATAAAGCAAATCCTAGTCAATAAGAGAGAAGCATCATCTTTCCAATAATCCAAAACATTTAATAATCATAGATCCAAGTGAGGCACTTGGGCTTTATCCACCTTATACCCCAAGCAGTCAAAACAAATACCCTCAACCCAAGGACATAATAAGAGCATATGCTCAATAGTCTCTACAAACTGATTGCAAATTGGACAAAGAGGGTGTAGAGCTACCTTTCTTTTAAACAAGTTTTCCTTGGAAGCAACAATATTTGAGATTGCCTTCCACAAAAACATCTTAATTTTTGGCAAAGTATTAGCAGACCAAATAATCTTCCATAACCTTTTCTCAAACTGATGGCAGTGATACTGGTGCACATTGTTGAGGATATCCCTTCTCCCATGCTGCCAATAGTATCCAGACTTAACTGAATACAAACCTGACTTCACTAAGGGCCATAGGAGCCTATCTTTTTTCCTATTAGTAATAAGGGCAATCTGCTCAATAACATGAACAATAGACTCCTCCATATAAAACACAGCTTTGCTAAGATCCCAAGATCTTGAATTCTAGTGAATAAATTAGCAACTTTCAGAGGAATGTCAGAGGCACCCTATATAACCTTTCAAATAATAGGATCCTCCACGCCTGCGATCCAATTATCTCTCCAAATATCAATGTACTAACCATCAAGCACCTGCCATTTAGCACTAACCAGAAGAACATCTCTCCCATAAAGCAAACTAGACCAAGCCCATGATGCCTTACCTCCTTTGCTAGCGTGCCAAAACTCACTGTTAGGAAAATAAAGCCCTTCAAGGACCTTAGCCCAAAAGGAATCAGGTTCTTGAATCATCCGCCAAGCTTGCTTGGCCAGAAGCGCTAAGTTGTAATCTTCCAAGTTTCTAAACCCCATTCCTCCATCCAATTTGGCCTTACCAAGTCTATTCCAATTCTGCCAATGGATTTTCCTCTCATTATCCTTTTGCCCCCACCAAAAATGGCCAAAGCAGAATTAATAGCCTCACAAACACCTTTGGAAAATTTAAAGACAGCCATAGGGTGAGCAGGGATGGCACATGCCACTGACTTAATAAGAATCTCTTTTGCCTGCAGTGGATAAAAAAGATTGTTTCCAACCCTTCAATTTTTTCTGCACAGCATTTCTTACATAAGCCAGACCATCCTTCTTAGATCTTCCCCAAACTGTTGCTAAGTCAAGATAATTCCCAGGGTTCAGAGCTGCTTCCATGCCGAGAATAGAACAGATCTTATGAACTTCAGGTTTTGGGGTATTTGGGCTGAAGAATAGAGAAGATTTCTAGTAGTTAACTTTCTGCCTTGAAGCAAGCAATAATCCTCAAGAATACCTTTCATCATGAGGCAATTAGCACTAATTATAGAGAGAAAATACAGTGAATCATCTGCAAAAAACAAATGTGATAACATAGGACGATCCTACTCAATTTAATACTTTGCAAAGAACCACTAAGACAAGCATTCTGAATCATGCTGGAGAGAACATCACCGACAAACATAAAAAGATATGGAGACAAAGGATCTCCCTACCTTAAACCTCTCGACGGCTTGAATAGTGAACCGGGCTTACCATTAGTACAAATAGAGAGTGAGACAGAAGAAACACACACCATAATCAACCTAACCCATTTAGCAGCAAACCCCATCTTAAGCATCACTGCCTCCAAGAAATCCCACTCCACTCTATCATAAGCCTTGTTCATATTAACCTTGAGACCCAACTTACCAATTAAACCATTCCTCTTAAGCCTAATATGGTGAAAGACCTCATGAGCGATGAATATGTTGTCTTGAATCTGCCTTTGAGAAACAAAAGCACCTTGAAAAGGGGAGATGATACTTAGGAGGAGAGACTTCAACCTGTTAGCCAAGACTTTAGATAGAATTTTTTAAGCGAAGTTGCAGCAGCCAATAGGTCTAAACTGAGAGAAATCTTCAGGGGATGCCACTTTAAGAATGACAACAAGCCTTGTCTGATTCATAGTCAACAACACGTGTTCATCAGCAAAAAATTCCTTCGAGGCCTTATTCATAATATCTTGTACTAGGGGCCAAAATTTCTGGTAGAAGACACCAGAAAAACCATTAGGCCCTAGTGCTTTCAAAGCCTCGAGATCAAACACATAATTCTTGACTTTCTAAAGAGTAACAGGAGACAAGAGATCATCGTTCATTTGGTCATTAACCACGGTTTTAATACTGTCAAGAGCACCGCTCCAATCCCTAGGACCCTCCGATGTAAATAACTTCACAAAGAAATCCTTAAAACCCTCCTAAATATCCTCTTCCTTATCAAGCCAATTCCCAGCACTGTCTTTAATACATAAGACCTTATTAAATTGCCTCCTTTGGATAGTAGAAAAATGAAAAAATCGAGTGTTCTTATCTCCAAGCTGTAGCCAATTAATCCTGGAATGTTGCATCCAAAATAACTCTTTGTTTTCCCAAAGCTTCTTGATACTGGCAATTAAAAAGTTGATTTTCCCTTTATCAATCACATGACAATCTTTATTTTTCTCATCCACTAAATCCTTCATGAGAATATTCACCTGAACCATATTATTCTTAAAATGTTTCTTGCTCCACAAAGATTATTTTTTTGCACAACCATGAAGCTTTCTATTCCATTGATAAGACCAAGAGCCCATGAAGACAGAATTCTATGCCTTAGATACGACCTAATGACAATCCTCATGCGATAACCACATTGCTTCAAATTTAAATTGCTTAGGAGACTTCAACTCCTCAAACTCAGAATCAATAAGAAGAGGAGAGTGATCAGACCCCATGTAAGGGAGGTTGAACACCTGAGCTCTAGGCCAAGACCATAACATTGGGGCTAGCCAAAGCCTTATCCAATCCTCCTTAACCCAAGCACCTTCTCTTTTATTAACCCCAGTAAAATTTAGGCCATTATACCCTAAATCCATTAAGTTGGATTCTCTCAAAAAAGATTGTAGATAACTCAAATCTCTAGCAGACAAAAAATTCCCCCCTTCCTTTTCAAAAGACCATGCCATCACATTAAGATCCCAAAAACATAACCAAGCTTCATGCATAGATCATGCAAAATGAGTGAAGTAGTCCCAAACACAGCTCTTTCCACATCCAAAAGTGGACCATAAATGCAGGAAGCTCTCCAATTAGCCTGGTTTTTACTTTCTAGAACGTTAATATTAATTAAATTTTTTGAATGATCGAAAATCTCAACCTCAATATCAGAGCTCCACCATAATGCTAAACCCCATGACAAACCAATATGATCAATATAGAAGCCATCAAAAAAAATGCAAAGACCTTCGCAAAACCTCCAAATTTGTAGCCTTACCACTAGTCTCCATTAAGAAACCAAGGAGGGACTAATTTCCTTGAAATAGCCTTCAAGGATTTGACTGCCAAGTCAGCCCCCAACCCCATACAGTTCCAGTTGAGAATCCTCATGGCGACCGTGTGGCTGATTCTAGCTAGCCACCACAACCATCTTCAGCAAAAAAAACCAAATTCTGAGCCACACCAATGGGAACATTAATCAAACTAGCAAAAGGTGTTCTGACACCAGCATTTAGTAACTTGGTACTACCTTTCTTCTTAGGCCTTCCTTTTCTTCTCACAGTCTGAGAAGTAGGGTTGGCAGCTTGCAATATCTCAACATCAGGAGCCAGAAGCATAGGTACATCTGCACCTAATCGCACTTTCTTTGAAGGGGGACTATGCAAAACTTCATCCCCGAGCCTCTTAAACCCCAAAGTTTTAAAAACCTGAGTCAAAGTGACCACCATCTCAACAGCATCCTGCATATTGTCATCAAATTCGTAACAAACAATAGCATGCGGACCTAGAGCTTCCAACTCAGATAAGGGCATTACTGGATGGTGAATATTTGAAGCATCTGACAACATAGTTGCTTGCTCCACCATTCTAATTATCATTTCATCACTTGTTTGCCCAGTCGTATTTAGCTCATTCTCCACCACTGACTCAGTAGCATGCACCTGTGTTTCAATCCTCGTAGTCTTAGTAGTGGAAATGATAGTATTCCGAGTCTGATGCAACAATAATGAACTTGACTGCACAACATCAGTAGGAATCAGTTGCTCATTAGTTTTACGCACCGAGTTCATAGTTGGATCATCAACTATACCAGACTTAGAGAGAGAACTAGTGCCAATAGATTGCCCGTTGTTTTTAATTTTCTGGAACTCAAAACTAAGGTCCACAAAATTATCCACCATAGGAGTCTTCTCCGTAGCCTTAATAGGACCCAAATTGCTCCACATATCCAATTTCTTTACCTCTTTCTTCTTAAAAATAACACTTAAATTAGGGGCAGGGGCAGGAGTTGTCCTGAGTTTCTCAGAAAATTTCATATATCCCAATTCATCAAGGGAGACCTCTATATCACACTCAGGGTGACAATAACCCAGTTTAACACAGTTGTAACTAAAGTCAGATAATCTCTCATATCTAATCTTCACCTTCAAGTCCCCATACTCTCTAGGAATCCACAAGTCTCCCACAAGAGGTTTAGTCACATCCACCGCAATCCTCATCCTCAATAACCCTCTTGGATAGAGCTTAGGATCCTCCACCTCAATCACAGTACCAAGTCTATTCCCAAACTTATGAGCTACAGGTAGAGTCATTAGGCCTCTAGGTAGATTCAAAATCTGAATCTAGAAGGGAATCTCAGAAAAACTTAAATCATTGAGTGCTAAATGGTCTGGCAAAACCCTTTTACGGACCAAGGCCCACCCATCATAGCAACTGAATCGTTAGCACAAGTGATAGAGAATAATCGGTCCTTGATTCCAACCATTTTAATATCTCCAAACTCTTTCCAAGCATTAAGTAGAATGCTAATCACAGTACCTCTGTTTGGGGTTTCGTCAGCTAAGATAGCAGCAGCTAGATTCACCTCCCCCAAATCATCAAATTCGTTATGTGCATAACCCATATCTCCAGGGGCCTCAAAAATATTCACAAGCAATATAGCTACGTGAAACCAAACACCCAAAAGGAAAAATAAGCAATCCAATTAATTACAAAGGATCCAACTAGTTCCCTACTAGATAGCACAAAGGAAAGCAAAAAAAGAGATCAGTAACTCCAAACCCAAGAGCACTAAAATCAAAAACAAACCAAACAAATGGAATCAAAACAAGCTAGACCACCCATATCCAACAAACAAGGACCAAAAAAGGCTTGGAAGCCAAGAAAAATAGTGGAAAAATTCCAATCAAGAAGATGGTACTGGATGTGGAGGCATAGAATAAGATGAAAAAGAAGAGACAGTAGACAAAAATTAATAGAAAGGGTAAAGAAGGAGGCTGGTGGTATGAGACAAAGCTCACGAAATCAAGAACGCCATCGCAATGCTGAAGAATCTCATCATCTAGAGAGAGACGGATATTACTCCACCTGATGTTAGTTGTGAATACTAATTGAAGTAAAAAATATGAAGATATATTTAAAGGGCACATAACAATTGTTGTTAAAATTACCATACTAAACATTTAGACGCCCATTTCAGGTGACGATAAGAATGAACACTGAATGGATACAATACAATATAGAGGAAAAATAAGGTTAATAATTATTAGCAGTAATTAAAAAAAGTATGTATAAACAGACTTTGAAGATGAAAGAAATTGATCAATAAAATCAAAGTATTTGAATTAGAAATGAGGGCGTTGTACTATTTTCCAGAGGTAGCCAGGGCTGCTTCAACACATATATAGAGAACAAAACACCATTGTTACTTACATTGGTGGCTTTTTTTAATTTGTATGGCCTTACAAGTCAAACCTTCACTTACAATGAAGCATGTCTAATAGCCACAAAACCTCTCCCTCAGAATTCTCAGCATCAAAAAAATTCATTTCAATCCCGAAAACATCAAGAAAACCTTCATTTCCGTCGTCCATGAAAAGCAAAGAGTCCCATAATCGAATACCTGAAATGAAGGGATCCTTTGATCAATCTAGAGATCATTTCGATTCCATTAGTAATGAGGATTCAAAATATCACACATTGATCAATCAAAGAGAGATTCAACAACTAAAAGAAAGATTGATTATTTGGGATCCTTCTTTTCTCCAAAAGGAACAAACAGAGATAGAATCAGACCGATTCCCTAAATGCCTTTTTGGATATTCCTCAATGTCCTGGCTATTCACAGAACATGAGATGTAGATGAATAAGCATCTGCTTCCAAAAGAAATCGAAGAATTTCTTGGGAATCCTACAAGATATTGGTGAGAAATCAAGGTAGTCATTTTCTATGGCTCTGCTTGTTGTTTGATCTATGTAATCAAACATAGATCTATTGATTATACAAGCAACCCTATTAGAATCCTTGCACCCCACAAGCACTAAAACACGCATGGTTTAGCTGACAAAAACTATGAACCTTTGCTCAACGGGAGTGAGTATCCTTATGCGTACCCCTCAGTTTAGGATGAATGTGTGGATTCTCACCTTCAACTTGAGACTAATACTAACACTAAAACTAAGATCAAGTTTAGCGATGTCGATTGAGTGGTGTTTTTGATTTTGTAGGTTTACTACTTAGTTTGTTATTAGAGTTGATTGTTAGGACAAGTTTAATAGCTATTTTGGGATTAAAAACGTTGGATGAATGGACTTCATGTTTGTTGGCTTTGCAATTTTAGTTTAAGTCTATGAAAACAAATTTTTATACACTCAAGTATTTTATGCTAATATATATGATATAAAAAGCATGTAGAAAGTTGGAATAGAAAGTTGTAAAGAAACAGTTGAACAATGTCCTCTATTAAAAAGCTATAAAGAAAAAGTCCAATGTATTCTATCAATTTAGACTAACATAGTGTAAAAAGACATTAAAATTACATATACAAAAAAAAGCATTAAACCTTTGGATGAAGAAAGGAGCCGTTTCCACGAGTGCGGAGAGGCTAATATTATTAATAAGTAAAGAGAAGGTATTTATACAAGGCTAACTCTAGGAAACCTATACAAATTAGGTAACTTGAACAAAGTAACAACCAAATACAAAAAGGAAAGTAATTGCAATTAATACAATTCCTAACGCTCCCCTTCAAGTTGGAGAGTAGATGTTTAATACTCCTAACTTGCATTGCTAGAAAAATGTCCTTTCCTAGTGCCTTGGTAAACACATCTACAAGTTGTTGGGACGAAGCAACGTACTTTGTAACAATTGGACCATCCTGAATTTTGTCTCTGATAAAGTGACAGTTCATCTCAATATGATGAGTTCTATCATGGAATATAGGATTTGCTGCTATGTGCAACGTAGTCTTGTTATCATAGTAAAGTAATGTCGACTTGAGATATCTAATCCGTAAGTCAAGCAATAAACTTTGAAGCCAAGTAAGCTCATAACAAGTGCCAGCCATAGAATGGTATTCAGCCTCTGCTAAAGAAAGAGATATTGTTTTCTGTCTTTTAGCTCTGCTGAAGAAAGATATATTGTATTCTGTCTTTTAGTCCTCCAAGAGATTAAAGCTTTCCCTAAGAAGACACAATATCCCGTAGTAGACCTTTCAGTAGTTTTGCAACCACCCCAATTAGAATCACAATAAGCCTTCAATTTGAAATCATGACCATGTATACTTATTGCAAATCATTACTAGCTAGAAAGAACATACCTTGCCTTGGAGCTTGTTTAATGTAGCTCAAAACTCAAAAATGGCTCAAAAAATGTACTGAGTAAGAAATGTCAGGCCAAGTAGCCGTAAGAAAAATCAATCAACCAACCATTCGCCTGTACCAGGATGGATCATGCAGTAATTCTCCTGTATCAGACAATTGAAGACCTTGTTTCATAGGAAACAAAGCAGGGCGGGCTCCTAGAAAACCACTATCTTTAAGAATATACAAAGCATACTTCCATTGAGAAAGATGAATACCTATCTTGAAGCAGGAAACTTCAATACCCAAGAAGAACTTCAAAGGACCAAAATCTTTGATGCGGAAGCGAGAATGGAAAACTTTTTGAGGGATGTAATCTCAAATTATAACATCCACAAATTGCCAATCCAATGATTCTAATAAATTCATACACCTCAATTTAATCACAAAATCCTCCAATAAATCACTAATCCTCGACACCAAACAAAACCACAGTAATTAGCAATACCCAATTAGCCTCAATTAATCCCTTAGGTTGAAAAACCTTAATAATCTTAGGGTATCCAATCCTATACCGTACCCACTTATCTAACAACCAAGCAAACAAGCAAGCAACCAAAAGTAACC
Organism: Purshia tridentata; assembly: GCA_003254885.1. NCBI lineage: Eukaryota > Viridiplantae > Streptophyta > Magnoliopsida > Rosales > Rosaceae > Purshia > Purshia tridentata. Next base: position 13,200 of record QANT01001134.1, read on the forward strand.
GAACTTAAATTCCACTCACAATGTACCCAGAGAAAGACCAAAGTGCCCTTCACTACTTTTTTGCTCGAATTCTAAAATCTGGCAGCACAATGACATCAGAAATAGAAATTCTCGAGCCAAGGTACCTGTTAAGACCAGACAGTTCACAAAATCAAAACCAAGTTCACAGTTTGGCCATTAAACGACTGAAACGAGCGGGAACCTCCATACACGGTGGCTACTCGGTGCCCTCAAAACAACCACAAAGTCAAAGAAACTCACCCACAGGTTTGGGTGACTAGCCAGAGGCCAAAAACTAGGAAAACGGGTCTCTAGCACCACCACATGTGGCGGGACCCACAATGGTCCAAGGTGGTCAACCTGCCACACAACCAAAACCCACTTTCAGCCAAAACAAACTACATAGGCACGTAGAGGAGGTTGAGAGGACCAACTCTCATACCTAGGTCGACGACCAAAAGTCGCCAAAAAAAGGGTGAAATCAGTTGGAGAAGCTGGCCTTCCCATAGTTGATCCGCCGCCTAACGAGCTCCGATGGACGATTGGAGGGCACCACCATGACGAGCTCAATGAGGAGAAAAGTTCTAGATTGGTGGGAGGTTATGTCGTCACCGGAAAAGGGGAGATCGTCATAAGCAACACCACTATGCGCAAGTTGGGTTCTAGATCTGGGTTGTTTCAGGGGGAACCGCCATCAAAGGAAGGAGGAGGAGGGGGAGGCGAGCTCAGCAAGCCCAACCCCAAGCTAGGCCACCGTCGGACGCTCCCCCATGTGCCAATGACAGTGGCGGCTAGGAGAGAGAGTCACAAGAGAGAGAAGGAGTGCGGGAGAGAGGAGAGAGAAATGAGAGAAAAACTGCCTTTTGTCTTTTTAAAAACTAACTTTGTAAAATTACAAGTTTGCCCTTCCCTTCACACGTCCGTAACTTCCAAATCGTAGCTTCGTTTGACACGTCTCCGTGTCTACGAACTCGTGAGAACGAGACCTTTCCAACGGACCCAAAGTAAAACTAAAACATCTCTAGAACAAAAAGTCAACTTTTAGCCCAAGTGAAAATTAAATTAAAATTAGCAAAACCCCCAAAACACTTTAATTCTCAAATAAATTCTCAAAATTCTTTAAAACACTTTTCAAAATAAACTTGAAAAAGTACGGGGTCTCACACAGCCTTCCTCCCAAATCAAGACATCTCTTTTCTCCTAAAGGCTAAACCTTCCACTCTCATCTCTTCCATCTGTTTTGATACATGGCCTGCCCAAACCCCACGCTTTTTCTTTTTGATTAACCCACTATCAATTAGTTATCAATCTTTGTTCGACAAAGCCATATGAGTCCGGTCTAAGGGTGTGAGTGGTGCAAAGACCAAACGAGGGAGAGAGGAAGCGTGGGAGAGAACGAGCAACGACGGGTCTGGAGGTATATTTCGTATATTCCTAATGATTAATTCTTTGCGGTCTTGATTTTTTGATTGTGGCCGCTTAGCTTTATCAAATTATGGGTTTTTATGCACATATTAATATTCTTTGTGCAAAAATTCTGCACATAGTAACCATCTAACCATTTTTCGGTGTGGTGTGATAAAAAAACTCTTTGACATATTTATATCAATAAGAAAATATTAATTTCAATGTTGAAATTGGCATGGTTTTGGCATCGGAAAACATGCATGGATATCTAACTTAGGATTGAGAAAGGAAGTTTGAAGTAACTTTTGGTGTCACACTAGATTCGGATTCTAGGATGCCCTAAGGAATTTGGGAGATGTGAGCATTCCGGCCATTTATGATAAGTGGTCTGATGTACCGAGCTTTGGCCCAGAAGGTGCCATGAAGTTGGAGATAAAGTATTTTCGGCAGTGTTAAGTGAAGGAACAGAGATCAACTAAGTGAAGGTTGATACTGCAAGGGAATAGGCAGAAAGGAAAAAGCATAAACACTGAATATTTTGAACTTTCGAGCCTGTCTTTGTCTTTGATTTATTAATCTAAGGTTTCATCTTACTTGCCCAATTGCATTGTTGTTATTCTCCACTAAGTTCCAGTTGTGAAGGTGTGCTTTACATAAAGTTTAACATTGGTTTTATTTTCTCTTAATGTAGTGTACACTGTATATTATGTTGCAGTGGACTATTCATCCTTCCATTTTTAAGAACAAAAAGATTTACACAATTTTAATTTGGTGCAAGATTCTAGCTTTTTTAGTGGTAAGTGGCACGAACGGGATCCTTGTCATCTGGGGGATAACATTTAAAACACAAAACTATGAGATAAAACTTAGTGAGTAGACAAAAATAATTTAAGTAATCCTTTTTCATAAGTATATTAACATAGAACTTGTTTTTCGAATTCTTCAGTTTTAAAACCACTTCGCAAAAATCATAATATCAAACCACAAATCCTGGGTCCCACCCTTCATAAATCCAAAACCTTCATAATTGTGCTATGTATAATTTCAAAAAAACTAGATATGCATATACGGTTCTAAAGTGGCATGAACGGGATCCTTGTCACGTGGGGGAGAATATTTAAAATACAAAACTATGAGATAAAACTCAGTGAGTGGACAAAAATAATTTAAACAATCATTTTTCAACATAAGTATATTAACATAGAACTTGTTTTTCGAATTCCCCAGTTTTAAAACCACTTCGCAAAAATCATAATATCAAATCACAAATCCCGTCCCACGCATCATAAATCCAAAACCTTCATAATTGTACTATGTATAATTTCAGAAAAACTAGATATGCATATATGGTTCCAAATATTTACAAGAGTTAAAACATTAAATATAAGTAGTAGCAGCACAAGTCAATTACAATAGATCAAAATACTTAAAGGTCACACCGTAGTATCCACAAACTCTCTATCAATACGTACACGTGGGCCAAATATACTTACATAGATATGACCAACCTTTATCAATATGCGAACACACAATGGTTCGCATAGATTCCCAACTTTATCAATATGTGAACACACAATGGTTCGTATAGATTCCAACTTTATCAATACACGCGTAGATAGTGCACCAAGACACACATCTTAAAGCCTATATGTGTGAACCGATAAGATTCCCAACTTTATTAATATGTGAACACACAATAGTTCGTATAGATTCCAACTTTATCAATACACGCGTAGATAGTGCACCAGGTGTAACACCCCGCACTTTTCAAAGTGGTTTTGAAAAGCTTTTTAAAAGTTTTCGGGATTTTAATTTGGAAAGTAAAACGTTTTTGACGTTTTTTTTCAAATTTTAAAGTTTGACTTTTAAAAGGG